>VMDR010003258.1:0-74850 GCA_007922815.1 Macrotus californicus
TGTATTTTTTCTGGAGCTTTTATCTGTTCTTTCATTTGGGCCATTTTTGTTGTCTTGGCGCGCCTGTTACGTAGTAAGGGGCAGAGCCTTAGGTGTTCACCAGGGCAGGGCGGCCACGTCGCTGTGTTGTGACGCTGTTTGTGGGGGAGGGGTCCGAGAGGGAACAATGGCGGCCGCTCCGCTCCCTGCCGGTTACCAGGCACTTTCCGCACTACCCACAGTCCAACGGGGCCCCTCTGGTGCTGGCTCCGGTGCCGATCCCCGGTGGGAGGGCTGTGCACGCTCCAGGACCCTGTGGGTCTCTCCAACGAGCTCTCCTGTGAGGCCGGGAGTTTCTCCCGCTGCCGCCGCCTCAAACCCCACAGGAGTTTTCAATCAGAGGCTTTGAGGCTTCACCTCCCCGAGCCGGAACTCTGGGTTGCAGGGTCCGTCCCGCTCCTGAGCCGTTCCTCCCCGTTTATCCTCACGAGGGAGTGAGATGCCCGGGCCGCAGCCGCCACCTCTCCCGGCCAGCCGTGCCTTTCCCGGATCCGCCAGCCGCCGCCCCGCCGCGCAAGTCCTCTCCGCCCCTCCTACCGGTCTGGATGTAAGTTTCTTAGTTTCTTGGTTGTCGGACTTCCATACGGTTCGATTTTCTGTTAGTTCTGGTTGTTTTTTGTTTTAAAATTTGTTGTTGTCCTTCTTTTGGTTGTGAGAGGCGGCACAGTGTGTCTACCTACGCCTCCATCTTGGCTGGAAGTCCCTCTGTCTTTACTTTCTTCATTTATTTATTTAGTTAATTATTTATTTATATCAGTGTGGACTTGTGGGTATTTATTTTATTCTTCAGATTTTAGTCCAATACTACTGTTGTTATTTGATGGCTCTGATTGTTCCAGCTTTGTTCATTGTGGGCTTTTTGAGATGGGTACCTATATCCTTTTATTTTACTTTTTAAATAGCACTTCCTTTTTTATTTTGCATTATAAGACACCCCAGCATCGTCTTGTATTTTCTCTAGTCTCATTTGTCTCCAAGGATTTCTGGTTATTGGAAAATGATATTTAGAAATCAAGATCTAGGCAGTAGGTGTGTTCATTGCTGTTGGGGTGTCGCTGTTTCTAGCGCCTCTGCAACAGAGAAGCTAGGAAATGTATGTATATATATCACCCATGTATGCACACATATCTACCTTTGTTTCTGTATTTCTCTATCTCTCCTTTAATAGATAACATGAGTTCATTCTGATATCTTTGATTTGAATTCAGTCAATACCACAGGATTTATTTTAGACTTCTGTTGGTTGTCTCTTTATAACTTTGTTCTCTGACAGTGAGAAACCTAGATCTTACTATCTCCGTTGTATTTCCTTAGCTGTTCAACCCCAGTGCACATGTGACGTAGTTTCAAAGTTGTTTACCTGTACCCTGGTGGGAGACAACTGGAATAGAGTGATAATGTACAGTTCTTCTTTTTTTTTCTTTAGTCTTAATATGCAGTCAAAACACTGTTTTTCAAAGTTCCTCAGCTGAGTTCCCTTTTCCCCTAGCTCTTTTCCTGGAGCTTTGTCATATATTTATAATACAGTTAAATTTATTTGTCATGATCGGTATTATGCCTGCCTTCTCCTGAACATCCTGGCCGATTTTTATAAAAGTTTCATATAGTTCACTCTTTCTGTTGTGCAGTTTTATGGTGTCTGACAAATTCACAGAGTCATTTATCTATCTCCAAAGTACCATAAAGAACAGCTCAAATTTCCTAAAATTCCCTGTGTGTTCCTTTGGAGTCACTGCCCCCTCACAACCCCCACTAACCACTGATCTCTTTTCCATCCTTACGTAGCCTTGTGGGATGGCCTTGCTTCAGTTAGAAGTGTATTTAAGGTTCATTCATGGCATTATGTGAATTAGTAGTTTGTGGAGTAGTGTCCAATTGTATGGATGTACCACAGTTTATTTTATCCATTCACCTGTTGAGGGCCACTGGATTATTTCTAATTTTGGAAATTATGAGTAAAGCTGCAGTAAACTTTTAATTCAGATTATTTATATGAAGCTAAGTTTTTCAATCACTTGAGGAAATACCTACACTTGGGATTGCTGGGTCATATGGTAAATATATGTTTGACTGTAAGAAACTGTCCCATTTTCCCTAAGTGGTTCTGCCACTTTGCATCCCCCTTAGCAATGAAAGAGTGATTATTTTTAATGATAAATACACTTTTATTGTCTTAAGTTAAAAGAGTTTCTTTGAACAAACATATTCAGGATACAACTCTTTTATCAGATATGTGGTCTGCAAATATTTTTCCAGCTTTGTGGTTTTTTAAAACTCCCTCAACAGTATCTTCGCACAGCAAAATTTTGAATTTTGATAAAGTTCAATTTATGAACTTTTTTCTTTGAGGAATTTGCTTATTATGTTATATTGAACTTTTAATGTGCCACAGAACACCTTTTAGGTTATGGTGTATCTATTTTATTTAATAACATGCTCCATCATGATGAACTCTACTGTGTTTTAGTATTTGTGATACAAACTCATAGTTCTCTTCAGGCCTTCTCTCTTCATGATATCTAACATAAACTAGATGTTGCTGTTCATTAGCATCTCTTTGGAAAGTTTTTCTATTAATTCAGCTGTTGCTTCAAGGGTGGCAAGTTTGAGTGGACTTGGGGACAGAAGGAGAATTAGACCAGGTGGCACCCACTCTTGACCAGCTCTGGGGATGGGAGCAACCATAGTCACTTCCCCTCTCGAAGCCTCAGCTTTCTCATCTGTTCTATTCTTACCCGCCATGGTTGCTGTACAGATAGAATAAAACCAGGTAGAGACTCACATGGAAGTAGTTTTTATGTTTCTGTTTTTTAAATTTATGTCTGTCCCCAGTCTCTTCTGTATTGCGTGACAGATGAGAAACAATGGAGGAAATAGAGAATGACAGAAATTCTGTGCAATGTGGGCATTGATGTCTGCATGGCAGAAGGTAGACCTGCCGTTCACGCCCCGGAGCATCCCCTGACCTGGTGGTCTGCGTAGGAGGCGCTTTGGAGTCACCACCCCACCCCCTTGGGGCAGGCCCTGGTCCTCCCCAATAGATCAGGAGGTCATGTGAGGTTGATCATGATGGACAGCGTACCTGGGACCTGCCTACCACCGCTGATTTCACTTCTGGTTGCAAAACAGTGAAGAATAGAGACCATTAAATACAAAGCTTTTCTTGGGTGGTTCAACTTTTTCCTGTCTCTTAGAACTATCCAAATCATGGAATGTTATTTGTGGAAAGGACTTCGGAGATTCACGACTCCATTTTCTGAGTCCTCATTTAGAACACGGGGTGGGCACATGAGCTCCCTGTAGGGCAACGGAGAATTTCCTACCAAATCATTAGGGGCTTTTCCCACTAGGGCACCCTGGTGCTTTCCTGCCCCCCAGCTTTGATGCTGGCAGGGCCCTCTCTCTGCGATGCCTTCTTTTTTACTTTTTCTGCTCTTGCTGAACTTCTCCTTCAAGACACCTCCAATGCGTCCTCTTCTCTTTCTGACCTTCTACCCACCACTCACCACCCAGAGGAGCTGCTCTCTCACCTGAGCTGACATAGCACCTTCACGTAGCTGCCTTGGCACTGTGGTCAAGGTGCACTTCTGTGTCTGTCTCCCTTTCTAAAGCGTCCGCTCCTGGAGGCCAGGAAGGGTGCTCCTTCCCACCCCAGGCCCAGGCGCACAGCCGGCCTTCATCAGTGCTTGTTGCTTCGAGTCTGACTCCACTGCTTTGTTGTAAAGGCAAGGAAACGAGTAACTTGCAACACCCCCTTTTCAAACGTTCCTTTTTCCTAAAGACTAATTGAACTAGTAGTACTCTCAGGAGTAGATGGTTTTTACTAGATGATTTCTTTAACTTCTTTTTAACACAAAGAACCCACAATTCCTCTTTGTGTAGGAGTGAGTGCTCAGGACTTCAGGAAGCAGACGGGGGAGCAGACAGGGACGCGTGCGCAATTGTGCCTCTGGTAAGCCCAGCTGACAAAACTACAGGAGGCCCCTATATAGACTGTCTGGGGTTTTCCTGTGTGGGGTGGACACGATTAGATCTGCAGAACATCCAATCCTGGGGAACAAAGGCTGACAGCACGATGAATAGGCTGCTGCTACATTTTCATCTGTGTTCCTACAAAGAGACACACACACTCTTATTTGTTGTCCAGAAATCCGAAATTTATAGTTCTCTTCCCTCGCAAAACTCCTAAACCAGGTTTATTTCCATGGACTTGACCTTTGGCGTTTAGACTTTCTCCCCTCTGGCAAGCCCAGGGTCCCTTTTTTTCCCCTGCAGACGGCCATTTTGGCAGTCTCCTTTAACAGACTTAGGAAAGAACCAGAAGGCTTACATATGGAGACCTCATCCCCGCTGCCTAATGGATTCAAAAGACATCCTGAATATTCATCATTTCTCCTTTTATGAGCACCTTGGCAATTCCCTCCGAAGGTGAAGGCTGCAGTAAATTCAAAAGTGCCATTTAGTGAATACCAATTTATTCTCAATTCAAGTCTCGTTTCTTCCCCCTCTGCTGCTCAGCACAGCATTGGAGCTCCTCAGATAGGATGGCCGTGAATGCGCGGCATTGTCTGGGCTCCGAGGGGCAGGATGGCTTCTGCAAGCCTGAAGCCTGAAGGCCTGCTCCCCGGCCTGCTTGCTCTGCGCTTCCTCTGTCTTTGGGCAACTCCCTCCACGCGTGCCCCCCTCCCCCCAAGCTGAAGATGCTGGGGGAATGTTAAAATCACGCTGGAGCGCTTGGCTGGGTGGCTGGGCTTTTAGTTAATAGCTGTAAATTAACAAATATTATTTTTCAGCTCTGTGCACAAGGCCTCACCTGTTGGTGGACTAGGAGTCTGTCGCAAAGTTCTCCAACCCTGTATTCCCAGGACACTGCGTGGGCAGTTGTTCAATGGAGACAAATTCACAGAGAGACAGAGGCCCCCATTATTTTAGTTCATTTAAAGAGCTTAGGCCGGTTGGCTCAGAGTGGTGGCTGGGGAAGGTGGCTGTTCCAGAGTCCACGGCAGGATGCACTCTGTCTCCACCTGGGGCCCATGCTGGCAATTGTACCTTTTCTGACACCCACTTCACTGTCGCCCAGGTCACAGCCTGCGGCTTATCAATTTCTTGTAGTTCTTTTCTCCTTCCTGGAGAAACTGGGGCCTGAAATCTCAGTCCCATTTGCTTTTGTACCTTCTTACTCTAGAGTGGAAACACGGGTACTTAATATTTATCTATTCATACTGGTGTGCTCTTTAAAAAAGACTTCCAATTCTATCTCCTAACTTATTCTAGGGAGATTATTTCTCAAAGTGAAACAGTTGTCAACCCAAAAGGCTCGGGCCAACCAGTGTGGGCCGCGTGCCCAGCGCTTCCCCAGGGACCGACCTCTCCTCTGCGTGGCTTTGTTACACCTCCCGTTGGAAGCCAGGGGGCTAGGGGATTGCTCTTTCCTCCACTGTGCACCCCGACTGTCTCAGGGACTTTAAAGAACTCTCAGCCTGTCACAGAAGTCCCACCTCTGGCTTCTGGACAAGTGTGCCTCGGCTTTCACGCTGTTTTGAAATGTTTTTAATTAGTTGCCAACATTCACAAATTGGGAAATTTCACATTAAAGTGTCCAGACTTTTTGGGAGCCCTCGTGAAAGAGCTAAAGATCTGGACACTCTGGACCTGCATTTCGATTCGGCAGTTGGCTGGGATGGAGCACATTGGGAGCCGGCTGAGCGTCTACGAGTTCGCCACGGTCTCCACCGCTGTATTTGCTGCCTGCTCTGCTCACACCTTTCCCGGCCCTGCCAGGCCTCTGTAGACACTTGAGTTTGTGAGATCCGGTCTAATGGAGGACAGAAAGTCTGCCTAGGAAGACCATCATTCCTGACTTGGCACCTCTCATCCATACTTATTCTTTTCAGGGAATCGATGGGACCCAGGAAGGACGATTTGTGACTTTCACCAATTTGGGAGGCCTTTTGGCTGTTTGGAAAGGTGGGGAGAAAAGATGAAAGTCTCACACAGCAGGTGTCTTTTTTTTTTTTTTTTTTTTTGCCACACTCAGAGGCAGGAAGCAGACTTAGTCTGAAGTCTTAGGAGTCTGCAGTTTTCTAGTGGAATGTCAGCAGGTTGCTTCATCAGGAACAGACTCCAAGTGTAGTGTTGGAGGAACACAGCAGAGAAGCCATTAACCTAACAGAACAGGGAGTGACAGAGGCTTCCACCCAAGCAGGACAGGAGGAGATTCCCTCTGGTTAGACAGAATGCCAGTCACAAGGCAAGAGAAAATAGACAAACATGGCCAGTCACCCCAACAGAAAAGATTAAGGATGTTAAATGCCTTCTAAACCTGGGTGCTCTGTACAAGTCAGGGGTCATTAATCTTGTTCTTTGTTCTGATTAAGAAGAAAGAGAGACGTGGTTGGTAGAGAGTGTTTGCTCCGTTGGACCATCTTTTACATCCCCAGGTGACAAGCCGGTAGAGTCACATGGCATGACTTTGAGAATGATGGGCAGTAGGGCGAATCATTGGGGGCTTATGAGCAACTGTCTTCAAAAGTTTGACTTATTCTTAGTTTGTTCTTCTGTTGAAGCAAAAGAAGCGAAAAAAAAAAAAAAAAAAGCACTTGGGTCCTTGAATGTGTATCAGGAGGGAAGTGCTGAAGAGGTAGCTTTGGATACCTTTCACATCTGAGGTTCCAGTGCCCTGTGAAGTGGAAAATTTCCCATCTCCTACCACCTGAGCTCCAGGTGATCTACTAGTGAATTGGAAGAGTTGGAAGGAAGAAAATACTTTGTATCTCTCTTGGTGGCAGATAAGATGACAACTGGATCAGTCCAACCAAACTTCTATATTTCACGTCTTGCTCATTCAAAACCCATCTGCTACGAAGTCACGTTTTAAGCACAGGCTGACTTCTTGCTTTTGTGTTTGGGAACATTCACATGACCAGACCCACGCTCTCTAGGCCACTTAGGCCTTTGACTCTGTAACTTCCAAGTTTTGGGAATTGGCTCATGGCTTCTGCTTCCACTTCTCATTCAAAGTCATGGTCTGATCCCTCTTGGCTTTTGATTTTAAGTGCCCTACTTGTAATCCGCTCAGGCTGAGCAAGAACTGAGAAGTCGGAAGTATTTTATGTTCCAGGCTGCAGGCCTTACGAGGTGCTGACAGTGTTCTGTAGGGATATCTGCTCTGCTTTTCCTATTGAAACGGGTGGAGGAACCGGAGCAGAGCGCTTAACAGGGGCAGAGAGCAAATGAAACTGCCTTTGAGATAAAGCTGAGAACGTGGCGATGGCGTGCCTCAGCCTGGCTCAGGGAGGAGGGGTATGGGAGAGCAGGTGGGGGAGATGGGGAAGAAGGGAAGGCTTCTATGCGTGTCCACACAGCACAGACAGCCAAGGGCCAAGACACTTAAGAAATAATAATGTGAATAGCCTCTATTATAAACATCCACAGAGGCACTTTTCTGAATAGAAGCAAGTAACAGGCATTGTGCAGTGGGCCCATGGCAAAGGGACTGGGCTGTGAGTGGCTGGCGGAGGGACCATTCGTAGGACTTGAGGGCAGAGGGGACTTTCTTACTCAGGCTATATTCCCAACATGCCTGCAGATAAGTCAGGAACCTCTTTGGGCTTTCTATTTGTAAAACAAACTGAAATCTGCTTTTTTCTCCCTTTGAAAGACAATAACAAAAAGTACTGTGGCATACCTTTTAGAAGACAGGAGTACCTGTCCCTCTCTCTCTCTCTCTCTTTTTTTTTTTTTGGAAAAGTAAGTTCACATTCTCCCATAGAAAAAGTTTTCTCAGTGAATCTCTTAAACATTTTTTGGTCCCTGGATTTCTCTCCTCTTGTAATTGTTTTGTTTCTGTAGCCGGAGTTATATCGGTAACATGTCAGTGTTCCATCTCCCCCATGATAATTGTCAGAGAGAAAGTCCCTCCTGCTCATTATGAATATGTTATCCTCTTATCTAAAGCTCTGGATGTGCCACTGGATCACAGATGTGGCCATGTACCTGGAGGTAATCAATAAATGCTTTATTTTCTGGCTGAAAATCAGCCCGTCTTCATGATCATTCAGCACGAATTAATTATTGGTTTGACAACAAATACAACTATTTTAAAGTCACTTGGAAGATGGTGTTATACTTAGTGCATCTCAGTAAATATTCATCTGTTGGAACAGTCATAAATAAATAAATAAATAAATCTCCTTTGTGCTTGGACCTGGGACAGACCCTGGGGACATATTAGGAAACCCCTTGTTCCCCTGGAGCTTAAAATTGTAGTTTTCAGATTACAAATTAGTATCTGTATTTGGGATAGAACAACAAGTCTTACGCAGCAGGACTCAGCACAGCATGGGTATAGGAGGGACGTTTTCTTAACAGGCGTGGCTTGATTGGTTAATCTACTTGAACTTGAGCAGGTCTGCAAGAGCAGGGTTTCTCTTCACCCTCCATAATCATTAGCTAGGAGTTGTCACTTGATCAGCTAGCTACTTATGCTGTCCTTCCTCATGGGAGTTCCAGGTTAAGGTCACTCTGTACTGACCTTCCAGTGCTGGGGCTAACATAGGAATTGCAAGCCTTTCCTATGCTTCTCCGCTCAAAGGCTCTTAGAAAGTTAACATTGGAAATATCATCTGGTCCTGCGTGTTTTGCAAAGGGTGCAGTTTATATTAAGAGCTGTTTTATGGACAAAGGCGTCCTGGGGTCATGCAGCTTTGGGAAACACTGGCCGAAACTGTCTTTGGTGTGAGATATTGTGTCTCTTCAGTTGGGTTAGAACACGCAGAATTCTCCAAGTAGTTTTGGTCACACAGTGTTTATGCAGAAAGTTTCTTGAAGCATTTTCTGTGGGTCTAGCACTTGGAGAAAACCGTGTTGGAAAGCAGCGCGTGGACCGTGCTCTGGTCTAGACCAGGAAGCTCAGCCCAAAGACTCAGTGGCTTACAGAGGGGTCCGGAGACAGATTGTAGCTGTTGCGCCTGGAACCCATGTTTTTCAGGAAGCCAGGCCATTGTTCTTTCCGTCCCGGCACACTATTCTTTCTTTATGCCTCCCCACCTCTCTGGCTTCAGCCTACCAGCACCCCTTTATGATTTCTGGGGACATTGAGTCCCTTTTGGAAGAGTGGGAGTTGGCCCTGTCGGTTCCTTGGGTTCCAACTGGACCTTTTTCCTCCCATGCTCGCAAGTTCAGCATTTCAGCAGGACGGAGACAGGGCCTGCAGCCACACCCTTAACCTGTCCCGGGACAACAAGCCAAAAAGCCTTGAGCCTTTTTGTGTCTGCAGATCCTCGGTTATTCTTTCAGCTCCCGTCCAGTCTTCCTCCTCAGTTCCATCAAGTGAGGTGACTCATTTGAAATGGCTGTTGTATAATTTGTGTGTCCTTGGGGGTCAGCTATGTTTACGATTACTCCGAGTTCTGTTTTCCTGATGAGAGTTTTATCCGGCTACAAGCCGGGGCCTCCTCTCCTCTTCCCCGTCCCTTCTGCCCCCAGTTCCATCCGGGCAGACATTTGTCGTTCGAACTCCGCTCGTTGTCACAAGATGTTATTAACTTGCTGTCTGTGACAGTGAAGAAATGTAAGAAAGAAAGTTGGTGTTCAGCATATTGGTAACGCTGAAAGAAGCGTTGGGTCGCTTATTTCAACCCGTGTCTGTCTCTTGAATCAAAAATATCGCGAGGTCCTGGGCTGAGTCACCAAACAGCTGACTGGACAGTATGTGTCAGTCATTTCACTTTACTTTGGTTATGGACTTAGCTGATGAATTGTCTCTGTGCCATTTTATAAGAGAAGATACGTACAGAGTGAATTTTTATTCGTTTGTGCTTGTTCGTCGGACTTTTCTTTCCTCAGTAGTTACTGAGATTCTATCTTCCACAACCGCTAGTTTTAATGTAGTTAGGGTAAAAAAGCTGTTAGGTAAGTAGAACTAGGAATTATTTTAATTAAGCCATTTGCTTAACTAATGAACTTACATTTATCTTCAGGCTGAGATGAAATTTCTTCTTCAGCGTTTCTGCTCCGAGGCATTATCTGATAAAGAAAACCAGCCCTGTCTTTATCATGAGGTGCTGTCCTCCCCACCAGCCCCAGGGAAGAACACAAACTAAGCCTCAAATCTAAAAAAAAAAATTATTCCCACGTAGCCTGGCTTTTAATGTAATCCTTTACTTCCCGTTGGAGGAAGGTCCTGTTCATTGGCTAGTCCCACCAAGAGACACATTTAATTGCTAATTCTTTGTTTTTGCTTTTTTTGAGTGTTATATTTATGATTACCAAAGCTTGTTTAAGGCATTGTGGCTGGAAAAAAAAGTAGTCAAATGTACTGGAGCTCTTAAGAAACTTTAATAGGCTATCAGAAAACAGTGAAGATTTATTTAATGTCTCCCTTCCAGGAAGATATATTGTTGGTTCAGCTGCAACTTCTTAACTTCGTCATATTTTATATACTTTGGCCATCATAGATTGCCACAAGGCCCATTGCACGGTGTGATTTAAAATGTGTTCTGATTAAGTATACAGAAGCGATCCTGTTCCCCAATGGAGGAAGGAGGAACATCATAAATATACATTGTTTAAGTGTAAATTCTACTTCGCACTCATAGGTTATATTGTACTTGTATGTTTTATGCTCTGTTGGTGCTTAAAAAAAAATACAATTTTCATTTGGGGGCATTTCCAGGGATCAAATCAAGAGCCAGGCAGCAGGGACCAACTTAGAATTCCCCCTTAGAATTTGTAGTGGGGGTGGAATAGAGCAAGCAGAGGAAGTTCATCTATGCAACAAAACTCTCCCATCTGTGTAGAGTGGATCCCAATCTCCATCGACCTGTTCAAAGAGACAAGGACGTTCACCTTCTAATTTTCTCACATCAAGGCTCCCAGTTTGCCTGATGGGCAAAAATTCCATCTGGGTCACTCTTTGGACTCTCCTTTTCTCAGGGAGGTGCCAGAATCTGGGTACAAGACGTCTCATTGCCAGACTCCCACATTCCCACCAACATCCTTGTGGTCAGACCACCTACAGGCCTGGATATTCGGTTGTGCTTTGTCTCCATGCTGGGCTCGGGGCACAGCCATTTCTGCTGAGCCTGGGATCCTGAGTGTCCAGGGGTCTCCGCCCTGGAAGTCCTGCCCAGCCATGGCCTGGTGAGGCCATGGCAGCTCCACAAGCCACACCCAGAGTGGAAGGGGTCCTCATAGCTCCCAGGCCCTGCAGCCCCTGTCCCTGCCTAGACCCGGCAGGATGACGATAGGACTCAAAAGGCTTTCCCTCCCTTCCACTGCTCTGGGGCACACAGCGCTGCCTCAGCCTTCAGATGATTCTGCTTTGAGTTCTGCTGGTAATTCTGCTACGACCACTGAGTCAAGGAAGCCCAAGGAGTGTGCCCACCTGATTGAAAAGGGTGGTAATGGCAACAGCGAAAATGTAGGGAGAAAAGTAATAAGTTTATAGTTCAGTAAAATTTCCCTTTTACGTGTTTGACTCTAGGTGAGTAGAGATGTTAAGACCGCAGGAAATGGCAACGTAAGTGGCCTGATTGGGAAACTGAGTTGCCTAGGGCTCCATGAGTATCCAGTAGAACAGCTCATGTGACATAAGCAGTAAAATAAGCAAAGACTGGACAGTAAGTAAAAAACAGGCCCTGGAATCTGTCTAGGGAAGAACAGAGGAGAGGACAGTGAGAGGCACAGCCAATGTTCTGTTTGTGTGTGGGCAGCAGTTACTCAGTAAATGCCATTGTCCAGCTGGCCCTGTCACTGGGGAAGCCAAACCTCCTTGGAGCTCCTGCTCAATACTCAGTTCACATCACAGCCCTGACCCCCAGATCCTAGGGACTGGATGCTTTCGGATACTTTGAGTTATTACAAAGATAACATAGTATATATACTGCATACTGCATAACACCCTCTGCATGGCCAGGGGCAACACTTTTTAATAAAAACAATATTTCTTAACAGAGTGCCCGGTTACTTTGAGTAGATGAAATAAATAAACACTGTAAGGATGACCACATCTGTTCAGGTTTTGTTGTCATCTGAAATAAAATCAGGTCAGGTTTTTGTGGCCAAATTATTTGTTACAGAAAACTCTCTGTGTTCAGGGCTTTTTGTATTTTGGAGTTGCCCATAGGGATTGTGGGGTTTAAAAGAGAGTCAAAAGCTGTTTCTAACTGGGCCAGAAGAGAGAGTGGTATATTCCGTATGCATGACGTTTGCTTGTGCGGCATGAATGTCTTCTTCTTCATATGGTGGTATTAGTTGTAACAGGAAAAAATATTTTGTTTTGTTTTTCACATTATGTCAGTTAAATGGCTTTAAGAAACTTTGAAACAAACTAGAAGTTTTAGTCTTTCTCACTGCACTTGACAATGAATGAGGACCTCCTGTGTGTCAGGACTGTCCTGAGCGTAGAGATTGTAAGGTCCGAAGACAGTCTCTGTCTTCACAGGGTTTCTCCCCAGTGGTGGGAGAGAGCGGGCAGTTAGTGGGTAGTGACGGGCAGCATGGAAAGGGCTGACTTAGGCAGTCACACAGAAGGCTATGGGAGTGGAGAAAGGGTGGCCACCTCAGGCACAGGGCAGGGATGAGAGTGGGTTTGTGTGAAGGGAGGAGATGATGGCCTTGAGCTGAGCCTAGGCATTACAGGTGCATGGAAACAAAAAGATGGAGGATGGGGGATATTGAGGAAATGTTCCGGACAGATGAAGCCACATGTGCAAAGGCAGCATTAGAGAAGAGTGGAGAGTGGGTAGCAGTGATGTTGGAAGAGAGGGGCCCAGGGCCAGATAGTGAAGGCTGACTTTGTCTGATAATCTGGACCCCCATATCAGTGTATCATCAACAGAAAGCTTGCTCCAGTGTGCACAGAATGCTGGGAGTGTCTGTTCATAACCTAGAACCAAGAGCTCATCTGGTGTTATTAAAGATCTGTTATTTGTGCCAGAAACAAGGGGTTAGGCACTGCTTCCTTGGAAGCACTGAGAAGGATGAAGAACCCTGGAACACACATGGGAAGAAGTAGATTGAGGATCATCCTTGGGGAACCAGCCGCTGGTGGCAGCCTGACAATTTCCGCCAGTCATTTTCCGGGGAAGAAGAGAAGGCATTGTGGACACGGTTTCCGACAGACCAGAGGTCTACCTGTACATTCCACCTCTCATTTAGACAAAAGCAATCATAAACAAAGGGAACTGCGTCAAACTTAAAGATCCTTCTGCACATCAAAGGAAACAATCAACAGGGTGAGATGGCAACTTACCGAATGGGTGAGTATATTTGAACATTGTACATCTAGTAAGGGGTTTATATCCAGAATATTTTAGGAACTTCTACAGTACAATAAAAACAGCACCAATACCCAAATAAGTACATTAAAAAATGAGCAAAGGACTTGAATAGATAATTGCCCCCAAAAGATGTACAAATTACCAACAAGTATAAAAAAGATGCTTGACATCACTAATCATAAGAAAAATGCCAATCAAATCCACAGTGAGGTACCACCTCATGCCCGTTAGGATAGCCACTGTCAAAAGAACAGAAAATGGTAGGTGTTGGCAAGGATGCAGCGAAGTCGGAACCCTTGTGCACTGTTGGTGGGTATGTAAAGGGCTGTAGCCACTATGGAACACAGTATGGAGACTCCTCAAGAAATTAAAAATAGAGCTGCCAGATGATCCAGCAATCTCATTTCTGGGTAGCTAGCCAAGGGAATTCAAAGTGCATCTTGCAGAGATATTTGCACACTCACTTTTAGCGCAGCATTATTCACAATAGCCAAGAGTGGAAGCAACCCAAGTGGCCATCCCCAGATGAATGGTTAAAAAAATTGTGATAGGTACACCCAATGGAATATTACATAGTCTTACAAAAGGAAGAATTCCTGTGACATGCTACAACACGGGGAAACCTCAAGGACATCATGCTAAGTGACATAAGGCAATCACAAAAGGACAAATACTGTGTGATGCCACGCATATGAAGCATCACAGAAACGGAAAGCAGAAAGGCATTTGGTCACTCAGGGCTTGGGGAGGAGGGCGGGGAAATAAGTGTTCAATGAGTAGGCAGTTTCTGTTTTGCAAGATGAAAAGTTCCAGAGATCTGTTGCACAACTGTGTGATTTTTACTTAACTCTACAGAACTTTTAAAATGGTAAATTTCATGTTACATATATATTTTTTTGCCTTAGTAAAAAAAAAAAAGTCTCATTGGATACCAGGGTTCTGGGGCTGTGGAGGCTCCCTGGGGACCCAGAAAGAGGAGGTGCTGGAAAGGGGCTGGCAGTCTGCGCCGGGGCCAGCTGAGGGGTGCAGACGTGTGGACGGCACGTAAAATGGAACAGGAAAAGAATGCTGGAGACGGAACCAGCCTGGGCCATTTTAAATTCTCAGTCCCCGCTGGTTCCCTTTCTTGGCTCTTTCTTTCCCTCGTTCTTTGCGTTGTTGCCACGTTACTTCCAGCCCTTAGAGCCGATGAGTTATGAGTGATGGTTGTTTCCCAAGTGCTGAGCTTTCTTCCTTAATTAGATTGGTTCCTAATATTACAGTGCAGACCTGCTGGTAGGACATTTGGCACCAGGGCAGGTATAAATCCCTCAGCAATCTCCCGGCACACCATTCCTAGGATGTAACACGTACTTTGCCACCACCAGCTATACATGCCGCTTCCTTCCCTCTCC
This sequence comes from Macrotus californicus, assembly GCA_007922815.1. Taxonomy (NCBI): domain Eukaryota; kingdom Metazoa; phylum Chordata; class Mammalia; order Chiroptera; family Phyllostomidae; genus Macrotus; species Macrotus californicus. Next base: position 14,717 of record VMDR010003258.1, read on the forward strand.
GCACACGCACCCTGAGCGAGCGCTCAGGCCTGGGGGTGAAGTTTTTTTGCCATTCTCAGTGACAGTGGACAGTTTTACATTCCAGAAGAAAATGAAAACTGATCTGGCCTCCATTTTACCCTAGGAATCCAGGTTGTTGAGAAGGAGTATCATGTTCTCTCTATGCATTCAAGTATGTATTTGGGGCTTCCTAAGACAGCTAATGACCTAGTGGAAACTTCTGGCAGGGGTTGCCTTGGGGGAAAGTGATGGGGGAAGCACCGTGGGCCTTGGCGGCCATGGCAGGGGCAGGGTTTCTTGTTGATGATCCTGGGAGAGATGCACATCAATTGAAATTGTTTCTCTCCTTTGTATCCCTCCTTTCCCTCTGGAAGACCTGACTCTAGGGATCCAGGATGTTTGTGCTGTGGGTGCCTTTCCAGAAGTCTCTTTCTTTGAGCATGGCCTGTAATTCTTCACCTTCCCTCCTGATGAAAACAGGCCTGTGGTGGAGAGAGATCTCATAAAGGATTTTCTATCAAAATACAGCGTTAAGGTGATAATTCAAACAAATACGTGGTAACAGGGCATGTCCAGGGGCCATGGAAGGTGCATAAGAGACATAATCAGAAGACAGTGTGCACAGAGTCCCACCATGGAGTGTCCACCAGGAGCTACATTCTCACCCTTCCAGTCTCTCCGCACAAGTGATGGGTGCTCCTCTCTGCAAAGCAGGTGTTCACTTACTCACTGGTCTATTCATGCACAATCAAGGTGAGGCTCCTGCAGTCCCCCCTCACTATTGTACCATCACTTGTCTTCTCTTCCAGGCCATTTTAATCAGCTTATTAACATGTTATTATTACTCTTACTTTAAAAAGTCCTTCTTTTGACTCCTTACCCCATCCCCAAACTAGCATCCCATTTCTTTGTTATCCTGAGCAGAAAAATCTCCTGGAAGGTCTTGTGTCTCCTAGCTGCCTCCTATTCTTTTCTCTCATGCTGTCTTACATCCATTTGAGTCCTTTCCCTCTTGTACTCCAGTGGGGCTGCTTTTGTGAAGGTCACTCAGGAACTCCATTGGCTGAACTCAGTGACCTATCAGCACTGTCGGACACTGGGAATACTTTCTTTTCTGGATACCAATCTCCCTTGGTTTTGTTCCAGACACATTGGCTAGTCCTTCTCAGTCCCCTTTGACTGATTCTCCTCTCTGACCTCTGAACATCGGAGTCCCCACGGCTCAGGTCTCGGGTCTTTTCTCTACAGGCACAACTTCTTGAGCTCATCCAGTCTCATGGCTGCAAACCCCACCTGTGCTAATGGTGACCAAATGTGTATGTCCATCTCGGTCTTCTCTCCTGAATCTCCAGAGTTCTGCATCCAAAGTACATCCTCTCTCTCTCCACTTGGATTTCAATTGTAGCTTTTGGCCAAAGTCAAACTGCTAATGGCCCCCCTCGAGCCCTCAGTCTGATCTGATTCCCCTCCATTCCTCACAGTCTTCCCCATCTCAGTTGCTCAGGACAAAAACACTGTTATCATCTACCCTTCTCTTTCCCACGTCCCATATTCGTTATCCTTCAGGAAATCCTGATGTCTCTATCTTTGCAATAACATTCAGGATCCAGCCAGTTTTCAGCATCTTCGCTGTTGCTCTTTTGGTTCAAGCACCGACAGCTCTAATCTTAGTTATCTCAGTGGATTGGTAATTGGTCTCTCTACTTCTCCCCTTGTTCCTCATGGCCTTTTCTCGACGGAGAGAGCATTTTAAAATATTTACAAAGTTAGCTCATGTCCAGTGCTTTGTGCACATTCTGCAAAGGGTCCCCATCTTCCTCAGAATAAAAGTCAAAGTCCTTACGATGGTAAGGGGCCCTCATGATCTGTGCTCTTGCCCCTGTGTTCCTCTGCAGTTTCCTCTCCTACTTGCCCCCACCCATGCCTCACTCCCTCACTCTGCTCCAGTCTCATTGTTCCCCTCGCTGGATCTCAGTATCTCAGGTGTCCCCACATCAGGTTGCCCTGGCTCTCTTCTCTGTGCCTGGGAACCTCCTAGAACTATCCACCTGACCGACTCCCCTGATTTTTTCTCATGTCTTGGCTCAAATGTCCCATTTTGATGAGTCTACCTTAACCATCCTGTTTCGCATGGCAGCCCACCTCATGGCACTCCCAATGCCCCTCACTTCAGTGTTATTTTCCTATAGCACTTACCAACTCGTAACCTATAACTTACTTATTTATTGTGCTTACTGTAATTGTATGTTCACCCCTGACCCTCCTCAAGAGTATAAGCTCTATAAGGGCAGTTAAAAAAATACTTTGTTTACTGATGTATTCCAAACACGAGTGAATAAGTATCTGGTGCTGAGTAGTTTCTTAATAAATATTAGTTGAACGAATGAATTTTAAAAAGCACACTAGCATAATATTTTAATCCTCTTATCAGTACTGTTGTGAGTATATTGTTGTTGTTGTTATTATTATTATTAATTGAGAGGTTAAACAAGTTTTCAAACACTAAGCAGTGACTGGATGGCTGACATGCTGGTGTGCAGAGTTGGCCTCTTAGAAACAAACCTGCCCCAGCCGGTTGGCACACGTGCTGCGGTCCACCTGTCTGGAAAATACCTAGGCCTGCTCTTTCGTGACCTTATGAGGATCTACGGGTACCCTCGTTGGGCCCTTGAAAGGTTCTGCTCTGGTGACAGGCTTTGAGGCTGCGAGCCTCATTAGAGGTTGGCCCGGAGACTCGAACATACAATTAATAAGTGGTTCCATTTATTACTAATGGAAAGTATTTCTTGAAATCATTAGCAAACTTCCCTGTGTTGAAATTCCCAAGACTGTTCTTGCAGACTTTTCATTTCCTTGAGCACCACACATGCTTCCCTGAGAATAAGAAAGTTTCCCTGGAGGATCCGGTGAGATGACTTTCTCTCTATATTGGTTCTCGCTGCTCTGTAGACAAGTCTCCGGGGCATGCCTGTGCTTCCTTTTGAAGCAGGAAATGCTCATTTCTTGAAGTAGTAAATCTGCATATAATATTAAAATGAGTTCCTTTGGGAGGGCTGGGAGGTGCTGACTCAAGGCACCATTCAGCTGAGTACTTGCTTGCGTTGCTCTGAGCAGCCTCTTGGACGGGGTGGTTGCAACAGCGTCAAAGGATGCTTGCTGATGGAGAAATGGAGTCTCGGGGGAAGTCACTGAGGAGTGAGTCATGGTTTGGGACTAGGCCAGGGGAAAGCTCTCCACCTCTGTCTCCTGACCCTTGGTGTCAAGGGCCTCCTGGGCCAAGTACTGGGAAGTGTCCCCAGAACCTACAGAACCTATGTGTCCAGTAGAGAACTCAGGGATCAGGCACTACCTTTGACTTCTTGGAGAAAAGACAAATTTATTTTGCTCTAAACAGTGACTGGCTGGGGATAGTGTAGGGGTGGTACAGGGAGGGAAACAATCATGGAGATCAGCTCACATGAACGAAACAGTTTGAGTGAGCTCAGCTTTAGAGGCTTATGGGAGGGACCTCTCCAGACTGACTGTGAAGCAGGGAGTGTGTGGGGCATGGGCCCACTGGGCACACTGTGTCTGGCCCGACCCCCAACTCTCAGTGAGGGCTTATGGGATGTAGAACCCTCATTTGTAGGAACAGGTGGCCTTTGGGGCAGAGGAAGAGTTTTAAGGAACATCAGAAGACACAGGCAAAAAGTCTCTGCCCTCTTTATTTTCAGGGTGTGTGTTCTCCTACTCTAGAAGTCTCTGCTATAGATTTAAGGGTGGATTTCAGTGGATCTCAACTACGTTTACATAAGGAATTGTCTTGGAGGTCATCTAGTCTGATGCCTTTACTTTTCAAAGGGGAAAATAGAGACCTATTCAGGACCTGCTCACCCAAACACCCATGACTACAGAGCAGCAGCCACACCAACAGTGACAGCAACAGTTCCTGCCGTTACTACAGTATGGCTTCCAGCACCATTTCTTCAGCCCCTGCTGCCGGGTGGACCCCCTGTGGCCTTGTACCAGAGACCCTGCATTCTCTGTTCCATCTGCCACAAACTAACCTATCAAGTAATGTGATCCTGTTTGAAAGACGAGGAAATTAAATCTTGTGCATTATGGGTCCACAGTCATGCAGTCGATTTTGGGGTCAGAATTCAAATTCAGTTGTCTCGCTGCAAGGTCTTTGCTTCTAAGAGGTCAGTCCTCTTCCCACTGTCCCCCACACTTATTTTCCCTTTTCTATGTAACATAAAATAACAACCTGATTGAAGAGAAGTCCTCTCCGTCTAGAGCAGGGGTGTCCAACCTGCGGCTGGCGGGCCACATGTGGCTCAGGACGGATATGAGTGCAGCCCAACAAAATCATAAATTTACTTAAAACATTATGAGATTCTTTTGTGATTCTGTGTTACAGTGTATTTACTGTGTGGCCTAAGACAACTTTTCTTCTTTCAGTGTGGCCCAGAGATGCCAAAAAGTCGGACACCCCTGACTAGGGTTTCCTCATGGCATGGGACTCTTCAAGGTTCTTGTTCTAATGAAGCCCTGGTCATTATGGTGATTCTTATCAGAGCAGGGACTTTGGAGTGACCAGGTCATGAGCACCAGGGTTGGGGGTGGCTTGAGGGCATGCCCAGTTGGAGGCTGCCTGCATGGCTCAATGTTGGGAAGGCTCTGATGGGTGTACCATTGTGTCTGGCCCAGTTGTAACCCAGTTTAATAGGGGTGTCCCAGGAGGGGTGATACATTAAGTAACTATCAGACCTGGAGCCATTTACCAGATACTTGACAATTTTTATAGCCATCAGACAGTGAGGGAAAGCCCTGATGAGACACAAGTTCCCCTAGGAGGGTTCGAACTGGGAGAAGTAGACACAGGGCCCTGAATCGCAGATGGTGTGGCGGGGGGGAGACTTTAAAAAAGAAATTAGGTCAAGAGTTCCGAGTTCTCCTTTCTGCTCTTAGAACAAACTCCAGACTTCTTACCCTGGCTTACCGTACCCTGTGGGACTTGCACCCTCTCTGAGTTCCTTTGTTCACCAATCTTCTTTTGGTCAAAGCTCATTTCCTTCTGAGGGACTCTGTACAGCCCTTTCGATGGCTTTGAATGCTTTCCTGCGAACCCCCCACCCATCTCCCCCTTCCAGTAACATTCATCCAACTTAATTGTCGGTTCCTTCCTGGACTCCCCACCCTAATGTGACATAGCCACCAGTCTCTGACGTGTTCTCTTACTTCTCCACATGGTAATGATCACCGTCTGACATTTTTCTTGTTGGTCCAAAGCCGTGTTTATATATTTTTCTTCTCTGCCCACAAAGATGTGGTGTAGGGAACCATTGCATCCCGAATCCCCAAGACTACCTGGCAAATAGAACATGCTTGAAAAGTACTTGTTGAATGAGAGTGAATGAAAGGGGTAGCAGGCAGGTAGAGGTTTTAGATGCATACATCTGTTCATTCACCCATTAGATCACCCAGTGCCAGCCCATACCTTAGCTCTGTGTTAGCTTCGATACCTTGGATAATATACCTAACCGACATGGACCCCGGCCTTTTCACATGCTAAGTGCACGTAAGATGTCCTGCTTCTGAGTTGCTGTGAAGATGTAATGAGATGGCCCACATAAATTTCTGATGGGTGAACGCATGCACAGGCCTACTGCAGTGTTTATTTAGCACTTAATTGTTTCATTCGTTATGGTACACCCAGCTCTTCGTATTGACAGGTCAGTGAACTATGGTTGGTTTCCACATCCTTCTCGACCAACAATAATGAATACAGATTAGTTCGTTAGCCCAGCCTTGTCTGGCTGCTTTATCGAGGTCAGAGAGAGAACACACATTTCCCATGGGCAGGGGGAGCATGATGATATAGACCAGGGTAGTGATCTGGAGGTGGGGGAATGAAGGGCTTGGTGTGTGTGGGGTTTCTGCCTTGGTGCATGTAAAGGAAGAAAAGCTTGGGATGCTGAGATGTTTTTAAGGAGAGGTTTGTTGAATATGCCCTTTTGGTTGCTTGGGGAATATATCCCGGGCACATTATGCTGTGTCAAGGGGAAGAGTTCTGTTCCCAGGCTGCACGTGGCCTTGTCACCTGTGAGGCTAGCAGGGAAGGGCTGTTCCCAGCAGGCACTGCAGCGCTGGACCATGAGGGTTTGAATCTGGCTCTGCCGTTTATTAGCTCTGTGACCTTAAACAACGCCCTTAACACCGCCGTGCCTCGTTCTCCTCACCTTTAAAATGAGGAAATGGTAATCATCGTCTCTACCTTATGATGAAGACTGTATCTGTCGAATTGAAGGGGCTTAGAGCAGTGCTTGGACCACAGTGCGTGTTAAGTGGCTACTAGCCGTGAGGCTGGCAGCACTACTGTTCTGTCTCCGGCGTCCTGGTCTGTAGAACAGCGCTGATAACGTTTGCCTTACCGGATTGCTGTTGAGAGTAGATGAGCTCACAGCTGTAAGGCTTCTTAAAGGGGGCCTGGGGCATAGGAGGCACCCTTCTGTCCAGGTACATCGGTCCACATCCGGTTTCACTTCTCCTCTCCTCCTGTTATTTTTAAATCTCTCATAAGATGCGTGAAAGGGACTTGGTGGTTAGGAGCAGGGGCTACAGTCCTGGCCCATTAACCAACCCGCCCGAGGAGTCAAGCTACCTTTAATCCTGAATTTTCCACCAAGACATTAGACTGTATTTTACCTGTCTGTGGTCTGATATTCTCACCTGCAGAGTAGGGTTAATGATGCTGGTGCCACATCGCCTGTAGGACTGGCAGTCGATGAAGTCTCAGGTGTGCATGTGTTTGAACTGAGCTCAAAGCACTATGAACTGTGTGGTAGGGGCATCCGAATATGCAGTCAGGTGGGAATATATAAGCAGTGGCCCAGCAATGAGCAGTGTGCTCACCCCTTCCCTTTTACTAAGAATATCATGCACTTTCTCCTCTGACTGCCCCTCCCATTTGCAAGCACAGGCACCTATACACCTTGGTTTCTCCTTTTCCAGAATCATTGTTTTTACCAATCGTTATTGCAAGTGGGTGAGCAAGTCTATGTGCTTTTGAAGAAGACGTGCATTTATCTCAGACTGCCCCTCCCCCAGCACTAATCACTTCCAGTTACTCACCTGTCTGCTGTGGTTGGGGTAGAGACACCCTTCCTGTGTACCAGGTCTGTCTGGAAAAAGTACAGCCATCATTGATATAATGAGAATGGTTTCCAAACATCAGTGTAACCTGGCAACCAAGGAGAGTGGACTGGAATGCACATGTGTGAACAATGACGACTTCACTGTACTAGTCAGTGGGGGCAGCAGATGAGCATGTGTACCGTGTGGCCATTGCATGCAAAATGACTGAGCAAGTAGAAAAATGAATCTGCATCGAAATTTGTGTTAAGCTTGAACATTCCTCCGGAAACTATTCAGATGATTCAGAAGGCTGCAGCTATGGGTAACTGGTGATTGACAGCTTCATCACAACAATATGCCTACTCACGCATCACATCTCATGCAGAGATTTTTGGCAAAACGTCAAATCACCCAGGTGATTCAGTCCCCCTACAGGTCAGATTTGGCACTCTATGACTTCTGGCTTTTCCCAAAACTAAAACCACCTTTCTTTGAAAGGGAAGAGATTTCAGACTGTTGATGAGATTCAGGAAAATATGTTGGGGCAGCTGATGGTGATTGGGAGAACTATGTGAGGTCCCAAGGTGCCTACTTTGAAGGGGACTCAGGTGTCATTGTCTCATGTGCAGTGTTTCTTGTATCTTGATCTTCTTTAGTGAAGGTCTCTGTTTTTCATATTACATGGCTGGATACCTTCTGGACAGGCCTCGTAAGACGTGTGATGCTGTGATGTAAGGAGCCCAGGTAACCATCCTCTGGTTATGCATACCGGTTCATCAGCTAGGCATAAACTACTCTTAAAACTATTTTCTGGATGTGTGGAGCAGCTTTCTTTTTTCTTCTTTTCTTTTTGTTGTGCTGAAATTTGAATGAAGGAAATGGCTTACATATTTTGGTCTGTTCTTCACATGCTCTTTGCAACTTCAGAAACAACTGGGACTTCCTTGACAACGTCCCGGGACAACACTGGTTGTCTTTCAAACAGCGGGTCCCATTGTGAACAGGATCTGAAAGGCTAAATTGAGGAGGTTATTTTATTTTTGCTGAAGGTAGACATGACAAGGGAGAGGATGGATTTCAGAAGCACAAGGGAAGCAGTGCTCAGGGAGAATATCTATCCCGTGCCATCCAGGCTCGGGGAGGACCATGCTTCCAGCTTGGATGCCCACCAGGTACCATCAGTGAAATCTGGAACCCTCCACATCCCTAAAACCCGGGCATAGTGTGCTGTTAAAGGACCACAGCTGGGCTTGTTTTACACCCCATGGATGTGTTCATTGGCCCGAGACCAGCTCTACCACTGAACCTGCCCTTGCCCCATGGCCATGATAGGTGTTGCATGGGAACATGCCCCTTCTGCTTCTCTGCAAAGGCTTGTGTCCTCTCGGGGAAAGTCGTGTGGTGGGCTGGTGGTGAAGTGAGAGGGAAATATGTACACAGAGGGCCCGGCTGAAAATGACTTTAGCACAGAGTTTATTGAATACATCCTCCAAATTGTATTTTGAAGCCTCTGTTAACAAGAAAAGCACTCTCTTTTTGAGCAGCGGGGGTGTTTTATAAATGGAATTTGCAGACCGGCAATGCTCCCATTAATTTTCCCTGTCTACAATTACTATCATTACATTCTTAAAGCACTTTTAAAATAAACTACACCATGAGGTAATGTGCACACTTGGAGCTCCAGCGATGGGGCAGCGAGGCCGCAGCATCTGGGTTTTGGAGTGCAGTCTTCTAGGGAACATCTTGATGGCTATAATTACTGTCATGTTATGGGAACTTAAAAAAAAAAAAAGGCGCCAGAGTTCCAAATAAAACATAAAATGGCTTTGATATAATAAATGTTACTATCATTGTTTAAAAATGTTGTGACCCGTCTGCTATAGTTTCTGAGAAAGATATTTTCCAGCACTTGATGTTCACTGCTCCCCCGCCCTTTCGTATTCTATTACTGCAGATAAGGATGAAGAAAATCCTTAGGACAGACTTGTTTTAAATCAGTGTAACACAATGCCAGCATTGTCTCTCTTCAAGATGAACTTTGAAATTAAATTTGGCATGAGCTTTACCAGAACTCCAAACATCTTTGCTCCAGAGACACTTTATCCACCCTATTAGGGAGCATTAATAATTCAGATGTGATGGTTGCAGTTAATTGCGCTCATTAGGATAAGGCTGAGGCTGAAGCATTTTTCTGCGGGACGCACTTGCTTGCCCTGCGCCCCTAGCCAAGGCATCCGGAATAGATTGGGCTCACCCCAGAGGAATTGGGACTACACAAAACGCATATGTGATGTAAATGTTCTCATCCCATGGGAACCATGGTGAACTTGGACCCAGGTAGTGGACCGATTTCTGTCCGTTATGAAGGATCATGTATATGTGGAAGAAGTGATTATTATGGGTCCTGATCTATGGAAGTATTCATTCAGTTTCTCAAGGAAGTTTTATAATGTGCAGTTTATTTAACCTTGGGAAGTCGAAGTGACTGTTTCATAATGAGTATTAGCAACTTTAAGGAAGCCAGGGCATCCCAGGCAATTGATGAGCTTTGAGAATGGTGTGTACACAGACCCCAGATGCAGTCATCTATTCTGTTGATCATTTTTCTCTACTGGTTTGTGGATAACTTTTTCAGTCTGAAGATGGGCCGTCTGATGTAAGAGCTGGGACTCAACTTGATCTGGATTCCATCAGAATCAGTGAGTTTGTACTTTTTTTTTTTTTACACATGTCACATGGATGGACTAGCTGCCTCTGCTTGTTCTCTCGGGCAGTGACTTCTTTTTAGTTCATTTGGTATCATGCATCCCCTTTTCTCGAAGGTTTGTCCATACATCTTCCCTGTGGCTGACTGGCAGTAAGCTAGACCACAGGACTGAGGGGGACAATGACTCAGTCTCCAGGTGTGAGTTTCTTTAGCCTCAGTGTACTTACCAGGGTTAAGTTCAGCAGTCAGTACTGGCTAGCTCCCTAGAGAAAGCATAGGAGATCATTCCAGGCCAATGCAGGTGGGGGGAGTAGGGTTGACCCTGGTGGCCCATCTCACTTCAGGAAAAACCAATCCAAAACGAGGCTCTACTGATAACATTCATAGGGGCTGTCTTTAGGGGTAGTCCAGGATGCATCGCTAACGTCTGTGTTTCTAAGCCTGCGTCTGGAAGATCTGTTCACTGGACCAAAAAGTGATTTTCAACTTTCTCCATATCAGGGCACACGTAAACTAATTTCTAAAATTCCGTGGCACACCAAAAAGTATATTATGTTTTTTGCCGATCTGACAAAAAAGTAGGTATAATTTCGATTTCATTCACACCGGACAGCTATCATTATAGTGCCTGTTGTCATTGTTTTATTTGAAAGTCTAAGGGAAAAGAGGCCAGTGCCCATGACTGAATAGTCAGGTATTGCGTGTTTTAAACATTCTTGCAGCACACTTGTTGAAAATCACTGCACTAGACACTTTCCAAGGTCTGCTCTTTCTCAGAGGTTGGGCTTCATTATCACAGTCCACAATAACATTAGGGGGAGAAAAATTGTTTGCAAGGGATGTGAGACCCATTGATGGAGGGCTCTTTGCCTACTGCCCTCAAGTCCAAGCCAGGTTTCAATTGCTTTGGTGATTCAGCTTTGAAAATGCTCACTTCTTGACTTTGTCTCCTAAGTATGCTTCCATCCTTTGAAAAACAGCTGAATCTTTTACTGCTCCTTCTACCCCTTTGCTGTTCACAGTGTGGCTCCGAAGTACTGGAGACTCAGTAATATTCCAAAGGATATTTGTGTGAGTGGGCTTTCTAAAACAAATGGAACCTTCTCATCGAAACAACATTATGCCATTTCAGCACTTAGTAATACTTTATAAAAAGACTTCAGCAGCACTAACTCAACAGTCGGCCTACTCTCTGTTTGTTGAAGCGTTTATGGCTCTTTCTCAAGACAAGAGAAATAACAAGGAAAGAAACGACTCTGAATGCGGAACATTTTATTACACAAATAAAAAAAATAAGAGCATATCTGTTAGCTCTTGCCAACTTTTGAAATATGGATTCCATTTGTCTTTATTATGGCCTATTCCCATAGTGCCTTTTCCCTATTTATTAATTTTTGAATGTTACTGTTAAACAGAGATACGTGCCTACTGAAAGTAGTCAGAGCTATTTCGAGAAACATGAAAAATGAGAAGAATATATTAACTTACCTCTTTACTATTCTGTCAGTAAATTAAGAGGCATGCAACTATTGTAGCCTGTACTTCCTTTAAAAACGTCCTATGCATTTTCCTGGCAAAATATCTCATTAAATTTATAATAATCATGATGACTCATAGATATGTGATTCCCCTTGTTAAGAAAAAAAAGGACAGGAAATCCAATATAAATGAGCTGTTTTCCTCAGTAGTGTAATAAAACTTGGATACTGGTATATGAGTTTTTGATTATATCATCCACTGATAATCTTGGGGGTTCATTTCCTCCCCGTGAAGGATCAGCCTCCTTCCTTCCCCACCAGTCCCCCTTTGGCCACTAACATTTCAGCTGGGGAAGAGGCCTCCGAGTCCCAGCCACTACAGTCTAGCATATTTTAAGGGCTGTAAATTTTCACTGTCAGATTTGAGCCAGGGGTGTTAAGCTCTAGAAGATTCACATCTGCTTCCTACTCAAATGCGCTTTTGTTATGCTTGGTAGGGAGGGTGCTGTAATGCCACAAGAATAAATCCTGTTGGGGAGGGGTAAATGATGGTGTTTCAAAGAGAAATGCTCTTGACTACAAACAGAGCCGGCCTTAATTCTGTTCTTCAATTCTGTATTTCTTTTCAGAGTTACACGATAATTTTTTATAGCTCTTGAATGAACAGAATGAGTCACCATTAAATTTCTAACATGAATAATTATTTTGTAACCCGAGTCACAACTCCTGCATGTATCTGGTTTCTTAGTTTGGATTTCCCAATGTCAGGTTTTCCTAAATAGGATCGCATGAATTCAGGGCCAGAAAACAAAAGAAATGTCTCAGCAACTGCTAGGGAAGGGTGCCTGTAGTCTGGGCCAGTGTGTCCAGCCCACGAGTGTTTATTAAATACCCATAAAGGTAATCAAAGAATACTTAGTGTTAGAAGTATATTTATGTTCTCTCTATTTGAAAACCTCACCAACCAAGAGGGGAAAGATGATAGACCGATTTTACAGCTAGCAGCAATGCGAAGAGATAAATATAGTCAATCTTCAGTTTACTAATGGGTTTTGTTCCAAACTCTGTAAGTCTTTTGGAACTGCCAACACATTTTCCCATAGACACAAATTTATAAATGGTAGAGAGGTTTCCCAGCCAGCCCACAGAATATACTTAACCCATAGGCAGCTGAAAACTAATATGGAAGGAGTTGGTCACCAAGTAAGTTTCTGGGATTTATTTATTAGTTAGTTTGTTTGTTTATTTAAAAATGTACTGAGTACTTCCAGATGAGAGCTGCGGCAGGAGGTAGAATAGTGTGTTATGTGAGTATATAAGACAGTCAGCTGAAGGTAAAGGGGGTCAGAAAATGTCTGAGCCCATTTTTGTTTTTCTGGGAGAGAAGGTCAGAGCCAGAGAAGGGAGGGAAAGTAGGAGTTTCCTTGGGTGTGCCTGGGTCCTCAGCATCTTAGCCTGTTAAGGACAAGTGGGGAGGTTGATGACCACATCAGTCAGTCAGCTAGGTCAATAGGAGTTGACACATAATGGGTTTGTTTGCCCCATTTGGAGATGAGACATCAAGTAAGGGACTGATGTGATCATACATGCACTTTAAAACTTCATTTGGTCACCGTATTAATACTGGAAGAGAGCGGCCAGCAGTGCCGAATAGGCCGAAGGGCTGGGAGGCTGTTGGGGTCATATCAGGGAATAGCTAAGAGGCACAGGGAAGGTTAAGGGGAGATGAATTAGGGATTTTTTTTTTAAAATTAGGGATATTAAGGAGGTAAATTTGAGACCTGAAGACAGGTTGCCTTGGCGGTAACATCATTCAGAGATGAATACAGTGATCACAAAAAATCAAATAGAAAGAAAAAATGAAAAGGAAGTGAGGGGGAGGTGCAGACATGGGGAAGGAGGCACTCAGTTCCAGATGTGCACTTGGGTCATGGCCCTTCTCCAAGGCTGGAGATGGGGGCTGCACTCTGAGGCTGCAGCGGCAGCTACAGCTGGCAAGAGGCAAGACCATCAGAGTGGACGAGGAGGGTCTGTCTCCGAGGGGCAGCCAGAGCCGTGGGACCACAGTCAGAGAGGGAGTCATGCCCAGAAGTCAGGAGAGTCAAAATGTCAGAGAAGAAAATGAGAGAGTGAGAAATACATGTTGGGTTTAGCAAGTTGGAGGACATTGGTGCTCCATGTACCAGTCTAAGAGCCAAGGGACACATGTATGTTTGTCCTGTGCTGGTGGCTCTGCCACAGGGCAAAGCAGCTTTACTGGGGTGACATGGGGTGAAGGTGGTGAGCTGCAGGCCTGCATGGAGGGGGTTTACAGGTGGTACATGACGTGTGTTGGAAGAGCCCTCTTCCAATAAGGGAGAGATCCAAGAAAATGTCCTTATGGTGACCAGCTGTGGGGCATGGGTGGTCGCTACAGACATAGGTGATCGACAAGCTGATCCTCATCAGTCACTGTGTCATTATTACAGTCAGAACTATGTTTTCAAAAGCATGAGGATAATGTCTATAAGATTCAGCAGACCATACAAACCTCACCACATGTTCCTCACTAGCCTCGTCTCTTCCCACTTTCCCACCAGGTTTTCCCCATATTAGAGTACTGTCCTCACCCCCTACCCCCACTGCCATGCTCTTCCCTGCTGCGTGCCTTCCACATGCAGTTTGGTCTCTCATGAATGGTCTGTGCTCCTTCTCCCAGCAATCTTCTCAAACCTAAGCCAGTCTGGATGTCACCTCCTCAGTGACACCGCTGGTAAGAATACCCTCCAGGTTCTGCTCACTGAATGCTTTGCTTGCATCTTTACTGTATAAAACAGCGCAGCTTAAAAATGGCATTCCCCTCCCCTCCAGGACTGTGAGTTCAAGGACACGGAGGTGCTTGTTGATTTTGACTTCCCCACTGCTCAGGCCTGTGCTTGCCCCCAGTAGGTGCACAGGGTTTGTTTAATGGCGAACTCTGGCCAGACTCAAAGGTTAGGTGTAAAACGATTGGTCATGAAGGATGGCGCTGAGCATCACTGACTTGGAGTTTCCGGGGAGTGAGAAAGACCATCACCCCAGACTCTTTGGGCAGCAAGAGTGCCTAACTGCTATGCAAGCTTTTATGCTAGGAAGTTAACATGGATTCCTGGAGCTGCGTCCTCAGTGGTACTGGGCAGCCAGGATGACTCATGACTTCCAACTGAAGCATCTGAAAGAGTCCATTTTATTTTGGGAGAAACTCTGTGTTACCTTTATTGGAAAAAGAGGTGCACATGAGGCCTTGGCAAGAGGCTCTGTTTCCTAAATCTGTAAAATAAATGAAGTTCTTTGGGGACATCAACTCTTCCATAACCTCTCTCGATGAGTTTGGAACATATTTATTGTGACATGGAGCCAATTTGGAAGTGAGACTCAGAGAATTTTCTTTCCTGAGCTCCTGGAACACAGTATGGTTGGTGATACTAATACGTGATGATGACTCAGTGGCAGGAAGTGACACTGGATGTGACTTGGGCTAAAACAACACTTGAGGGGAGGGAAGAGCCCAGAAGCCCGAGGGCCTTCGCGGTTTCCTCGGTGTCTTGACTATAGATGGTTGTCCTCTTTCCTTCGGAGTCTGGTCCAGACCCTGCCAGCGAAATGAAGGACCCCTGCAAGGATCCCTTTGGTTTCTGGCACCAGAGTTACTGCTTCATTTCCATTTCTGTTGGACTCAGTCGAATGGCACTAATGGAATCGTGAAAGTTTTGTGTCTAAACAGGGAGTCAGTGAATCATAGCAGGAGGAGTACAGTACGTGACATTACACGGGACTCCAGTTTCAGATTTTCTGCTGGTATCTGTATGACTCCGAGTGTCACTTAACTTCCTCAAGCCTAGTGATGCCATCCCTATAAATGGGGAAGATATAGGTGATAATGCAACCATACCAGAATTCACTGGGCACTCACCATATGCCAGGCACTGCTGTACATGGTTCGTTCTTGCCAGTCCCTGTGATGTAGATGTGACCACTACCCACTGTGTAGATGAGTGAAGTTCACAGAGATTGGGTACCGTGTCCACAGGGAGGATGTGGTGGAGCTGGGGTTAGAATCCAAGCCTTTCTGAGTCTAATACTGAGCTCTCAGCCAACGTGCTAAATATTACACTTAATAAACTAAAAATCCCAACATAAGTGTACAGTATCATCAGGTCCTAGGTTCTTCTTTATTGTAGGTCATTCCTCCATGTCACTCCTTTCAGCTTCCTTCCGTCTCCTGCTTAGTCTGGGACATCTCTCCCAATCCAACTAAATGAGAATTCAGTGAGCTGCTGATTTCTCCCTGCGTTTCCAAGTAGCAAAGGACTGTGAGTCCGACCAGGGTGTAACACATGATATTCCCAAGGGGACCTTGAGGAGGGAGCTCTGAGGAGAGGGTCCTTGAGGTATCACATGACACAGAAATACCATTGCTAAAGTAGATTACAGTCATGTCATCTATATTTCCAGTGACAAAGTAACACATGTTAGCTTAGAAATGGAAAATTTAGAAAACAGAGTAAGCAAAAAATTAAAATCAGCCATATTCCCTTAACTTGGTAATACCGAGTCGACATTTTGCTAAATGCCAATATTTCTTTAATATGATGGTATCATGTGTATTATCTGAGCTGATGTAATTGTTTACATTTGGGGGGGCAGGCAGGCAGCACCGTGAGAGACAGAGCAGGGGTAGACTGCCACACTGTGCCAGCCTGCGTGGCTTTTGTCCCTACCGAGGTTCAATTTTTTACATCTTTTATTTTTCTCTTCTACTTTCCATCCTTCCCACCTCATATCTCTTCTTCTCTTTTCTTCAACTAATAACTTTATTCAGTTTTTAAAGTCAAAGAAGATAGCTTATTAACAGATAACAAGGAATCAGCAAGGCCCATTGCAGAAAGGAAAGCAGACGTTAGCTAATCAGACAATCCGTACGGTCCAAGTGGCCATCAGTTTGCGTAACTTGCTAAATCTCAGACCCAGGCCTTTCTCTTGAGTCCCTGTCAGGTTTACACAGGGCAGTTGCTGTAACCCAGCTCCCAGTGCTAGAGCTGTGTGTTGTTGGCCACAGCGAGACCCAGCGAGACGGTGGGGATGCCCTATCGCCATGTCCCAGCACTGCTGGAACATCAGTCTCGGCAGCAGCTCCGTGTAATGGACTGCGAGCGTGGTCACAGGGCTGAATATGAGATGTGAGGTCATCTCAGCTGGCTTCTGGCCAGTGTAGGTCTGACAGGTTTCTTTGACATCTGAAGAATCTGATCATACCCTTTGTAGAGATGAAATAAACCCCATCCTTGCCAATTACCACTTTGTATCAGTGTTCCCCAACATTGGGAAGTTGTTTGTTTTTTAAGATTTTATTTAGAGGGGAAGGGAGGGAGAAAGAGAGGGAGAGAAACATCAATGTGTGGTTGCCTCTCTTGTGCCCCTTGCTGGGGACCTGGCCTGCAACCCAGGCATGTGCCCTGACTGGGAATCCAACTGGTGACCTTTTGGTTGGCAGGCCCACATTCAATCCACTGAACTGCACCAGCCAGGGCTGTTTGTTTATTTTTTTAAACATAGCAAATCTGAACAAACTACTCATGCTGCTGAGAAGAAACAGTCTATAAATGAGCTGTTTTTTGTTTTTTTTTGTGTGTGTCATCAGGTTCTTTGAACAAGGCCACCCTGTTGTACTCCTGATGGAACATTACTTAGGAAGAAAACTAGACTGGATTTTCCTATTACTGAGTGGTGACTTCTAAGTTTCTGAGAGATAAGGGGGTGGAGAGCTGTGGCTAAGCCTTGAAAGGCTAAGTCATTCGTGATTGGAGAACATGACTATGGAGAATAATGAGGGTGAGGGATAGACAACAGTTCCTCTCTGGGTAGAGCTACCAGATTTAGTAAATAGAAACATGGGGCCCATGAAATCTTTGGGACATACTTATACTAAAACAACCACTTGTTGTTTATCTGAGATTTACATATAGCTAGGTAACCTTTATTGTGTCTGGTAGCTCTCCTTCTGGGTGGTGAATCAAATCAACAGACTAGTAGAAACATGAAATGCTTAACAGTTCTCTAGTCAATAAAGGTATTTAAAATTTAATATATTTAAAATTTTTAAGTAGGTGGATATATGAAATTTGTTCAGCCTGTCCTCTATTGATGAGATTTTAGTTTTATTTCCTGTTTTTTTTTAAATTTTTTTTGTCATTAAAACAGGGCTGACACTAACATTAAAAATATACTTATGTACGGATAGGTTTCAGTTCTACAAGCAGAGAGTTCAAATAATAAGGTCACTAGGTCAAAGAAAATGTACATTTTAAATTTTGATAGATATTACACAATCACTTTCCAAAAAGGTTGTAGCAATTTGTACTCTTCTCCTTCCTTTATCCCTGCACCCAGTTATATACGGGGGAGGCCAGGTCCTTGTATCTTCAGTAGTACTGATTGTTTTTAACCTTCATCAAACTAATGAATGGTATTTCACCTTAATTCACATTTTTCTAAGCACCCATGAAGCTAAATATATTTTCTCATCGATCTATTGGCCTCTTGGAAATTCATTCTTTTGAATTGCCTATTCATGTTATTTGCCCATTTTCCTATCGATTTATCCTTCTCATATTAATTTTTAGGTGCTCCTTGTGTAGGAATTATATCACCTTGTCTTTATGCTGAACTTATTTCTCCTTCTGAAGCTATTATTTGTCTTTTGACTTTGTTTAGGCTGCTGCTTTTGCCATGTGAAATTTTTAAAATTTTATATAGTCAAATACTTAATTTTCTTTTGAAATGTTTTTTTTTTTACTGTGAAAGAAATACATCTCCATGACAAAAATTAAAATGACACAGTGACGTGTAGAATGAAAAGTAAAGGTCCTCTTTCCCATTCTTGGCATCCTCAAGCTACTTTCCCAAAGCTAAGCCTCGATAATCGTTTCTTCTGCACCGATTTGGAATTTCCTGTGGGGCTGTCAGCATCCCTCACCTTCTATCTAAAATTGCAAACATTTACTGAGTACCTGCTTCATGCTAGGAACTGTCCTAGGGGAAATTCCTGCCTATGGAGCTTGCATTTCAAAGGTAGAAAAGAGAGATAAATAAACCAATAGATAAGCACAAAAATTTTCAGATCATGAAAAATTCTGTAAATAAAATAAGGCTGTGTTAGGGCATAGAACATAATGGTGAGGAGAACACTATTTAGATAGGGTGGTAGAGGGCCTGCCACTTCGCAAATACAGAGCTCCTGTGGCAATGAAGGGGGACCGTTTGCTCCATGGGCATCTCTTTGTTGTGGCTTCACCATCTCAGCCTGGTTTCTGGGAAATGAGGCAATGCAGAAGTGAAAGAGATTGCGTGCCCTACATGTCTGCCGAATACAAACGAAGCGCATTGCTTATTTAAAGAAGAAAGGAGATGTGTAAGGTTGAAGTCAGGTACGGCCGGCAGTTCTCTCTGGGTTCCTGCTGTTCGTTCAGTTCCTGGGCCGCACTCTTCAGCAGCTTATGGAGATCTGGTTTGCTGACCCAAACAAACAGATGATTTAGGGGAAGCTCCTGAGTCATGCCTGGTCCCATAGCTGCCTTTTCCCTGCTCTGAGAAAGCACAAATACATCCTTTTGGCCAGAAGTACTCATAAGGGCCTGTCTACACAGCACGTTCCTGCAGGAATGTGCTGTAGAAGTGTGTTATGTTAGGGTTCCTCCACTCTTCTGATGGACCCCTGGATGTTTTGGGTAGTCAAGGTTCTCATGTACTTTCTTAATTACTGTAATTGGGTGAGCAAAATGACAAACCATTTGGGGCACTTAGGGTAGTGCTTTGCAGACCTGTACAACCGCTGGGTAATAAAACATGTTTAAGTGGTAAGAAATCCTGATTTAGGTGAAGGAGGGCTTGGAATCACCTTGATGCTTAGTCCTTGGTAAGTGCCTCATTTATTTCAGCTTGTGCTGTAGGTCTTGGCACAGGGTAACCCTGTCTGAAAAACACATTACTAGAACATCTACTAGAAGCAGGTCTCTGCTGTAGGTTCTCAGATGTGTTGGTAAAGGATCCATACGGGACAATTGTGGGAGGAAGTCAGGGGAATGTGGAAACGGCAAGAAAAGCAGAGAAACCACATCAGAAAACAGACGACATGGTTCCTATCCTTTCAGGAACAATTACAAAGTGAGCTAAAGACATTTTTGAGCAAACCTAAGTGGGAATGAGTTCAGTGCCAGCTGTGGACGTAGGCATTTGAGAGAGTGCTTTGCTATGTGTGCTATGGGATAACATGCACAAGTCGACATTGGTCTGGGGAGGCATCCTAAAACAGCGAAGAAGTGGAGGCAGGTATTTCTGTGTAGACAGGCCAGAGTGTGCAGGAAGTGATCATTGGTTGTTGGTGAGGACACAGGGCTGGGGAAGCAGGAAAATTTTCCAGCGAGAATGACTATCAGTGGTGTTGCCTTAAACCTCTGTTTGGTCCTGTTTGAAGTTACCTGCAAGGCAAAGCCATTGGTCTGCATCTCCTCATCTGTTCAGTTTACCTGAGGTGTCGCATAGAAGTAATGACAACCAATGGTCATCGGGCACTTACTGCACCCGAGTGCTGTGTGTGGATCATCTCATTTGATCTTCAGGGCAACATTGGATGTCACTACAGGTCATCGTCATCACTGTTTCATAGATGAAGCATGTGTTAATCAGGATGAATTAGGTTATGATATATAACAAGCAACCCTCACATTGTAGTAGCTTAAAAGGTACATGCTACCGGGGATGGGTTACATGTTCTACATGGTATAGCAGAGGGGGCTTGGCTCGTGGAAGTCACACAGAGATGCAGGCTGACAAGGGTTCCATCTTGAAATATGTTTCTAGGATCTCTGGAGGGAAAAAAAAAAGAGAGAATCTGGTGATCTGGCTGTTAGTTTTTGTTTGAAGGCGATGCCTGCCATTTCAGCTAACATTTACAGGGCAAAGTAAGTCATATGCCTATGTCTAACTTCAAAGGGAGTAGGGAAGGGAAAGTCTAGCATGGAACTGGGAGGAGAGAAGAGTAATAATATCTGTGAAGGGCTGTGGCAACCTACAGCAAGGGGCCTAAGGCCCAAAGAGGGCAGGGTTGGTGGAAAGAGTGTAATCAGAAATAAGATTCCTTCTTAACCCCTCGCTCTCTGTTTGTAGACTGTGGTGACCAGAACAGAATCTTTGAAAACATGATTTCGTAGTGTATCTCTGGCCAAGTGAGAAAGAAAGGAGATAGAGTGCTGGAACTGTATTTAAAGACTCATTTGTCAGAAATGCTGTGGACTTGTCCTTTTTGGAGGAGAACTGGAGGACGTTGGAAAGCAGTCATTTAAAAGTAACAGATTATGCCACATTTGGCCTCCTTTGATCCTTAAGATGTTTAAAAAATTAAGGCGACGATTCTGCTGCTTGCTTCTTTGGGTCATCTTGGTGTCTGAATCAGAGTTGCCTGATTCTGGCATCCATGGCTGAGTCTAGGATGGAGGAGAAGGAGGGGAGAGAGGGAAAGGCTCACGGAGAAGTCAGCGCTTTGAGAAAAAAAACAGAGAGTGTGAAACAAGGGGGTGAGCTGAGAGGGGGAGAGAGGGAATACGAAATGAGTAGGCCCACCCACATTTATATTTTCTATTCCAAGACAATCAAATTTCTGGGATAGAAGATCAAAAATAAAAACATCCTCTATAAAAAAGCTGTTAAATTGGCGGGCCCAGCCAAGAATTTGAGCACTTCTGTGATCTAACCCCGCCTTGTTGGGGTTGGCAGACCCTCTTCTGGAGCAGGTCTGCTGAGTGACTGAAACGTCAGGGGCCAGAGAAAAGTCAATCCAAGAATTTTGTCCTGGCTTCTACGTTCTGAGTGAGGCACACAAAGGCTCACGTGGTTTTTCTATGGCCCTTGGATTCCCTGGTGTCCAACATAGCTCCAAAAATAGCATTTTGCTTTTAGTTGCCAGGGGTGAAGAGCTATTTTCTGTTCCAAGAATTGAGAATTTGTTGTAAATGGGAATTTGGAGTAGGGTCCCTTCCAAATATGATATTAAAACCTAAATTTTAAGGCCAGATCTGTACTATATGGATGTTACTGCTAAATTTTGTGAGCAAAGTAAAAATAAATACATTAATTAAAATAAAGAAGGAACTTACTGTTTGGTATAGTACAGTCAGATTTATTTATTTCATTTCATTTTTTTTGGCATTATATTACATAGATATGGTCAGAATGATCACATTCTCACATGTATAAATTTTAAGTTTAAAAAAACATCTTTAAGTAGCTAAATTAAAGTTAAGTTAGTTTAATTAATTTAAAGTTAAATTAATTGTGATTAATGCCACAAATAATATGGGAGAATATTAAATAAAAAGTTAGAATACACTTTCCATCGAATCCCAGTTCTCAGATATAATCTCTCGCTAAACAGATGCTGCTAAAATGGAAAATTTAAATAAGATCCAAAGTCTTATAACAAAACACCCAAAT
This sequence comes from Macrotus californicus, assembly GCA_007922815.1. Lineage (NCBI taxonomy): Eukaryota > Metazoa > Chordata > Mammalia > Chiroptera > Phyllostomidae > Macrotus > Macrotus californicus. The sequence goes on from VMDR010003258.1 coordinate 36,524, forward strand.
TGTCCATGTTTAAAATGAAAATCCCTCACTGTAGTAAGAATTTGGAAGATCTCAAATTGAAAACTCAAAACTCAGTGAAGAGAATTAATAGATGCCAGCTCCAAGCTGATGGACATATAGAATGATACACATTTTAGAGAATTTCTCATAGGAATGCCTCAATGAATAATTACAAACATTATGACATTACAAATTTAAAAAATTACAAAGCATAAACAAAGAAGTAGAAAGTCTCGGGAATGAAAGAGGAAATATATAGAACTAAATGGAAATTCAGGACTGGAAAGTACAATAACCAAAATAAACTCAGTGAAGAAACTAAGGAAGAGCATGGAAGGACTGAGAGAAGAATCTGGTAATTGGCAGGAAGAACAATAGAAATTACCGCAACTGAACAACAGAGAAAAAAATCATAATTGAAAGAAAATGTGGACAGAGCCTCAGAGACCCCGGGAGGAAACAATGCTGTGTCATCAGAGACCTGGAGAAAGAGGGAGAGGCTGAAAGAGCACCCCAAGAAGTCATGGCTAAAAACTCCCCCAATTTGGCAAGAGACATAAACCAACAAATTTAAGAAGCTGAGTGACTCCCAAAGAGGATAAACCCCTAAAGATGGCCATTTGAAAACACATCACAGTAAAACTTGAAACCTAAAGACCATACAAAAATTTTGAAAGCAGCTTACCTATAGGGGCAAAACAATTAGAATGACAACAAGCTTCTCACAGAAAACCATATAGGTCAGAAGGAAGTGGGTATTTTTCAAGTGCTGAAAGAAAAGAACTCTCAACCCAGAATCTGATATCCAGTGAAAATGTCCTTCAGGAATCAGAAGAAATCAGGGCGATCTCAAATGAAGAAAAACTAAGATTTTTTTTTTGTAGTAGATCTATTTTCAAAAGAGTGACTAAAGGAACCTCTTCAAATGACAAAGCAATGATAGACGAAGACTCCTTGGAACATAAGGAAGAAAGAAAGAATATGGTTAGCAAAACTGTGGGTAAATGCAATCAACTTCCCTTCTCCTCTTATGCGTAATTAAAAGAAATACACCTGAAACAAACCCAAAACACGTAACACAAACAGTGTTTTGAAGAAAGTGTGGAGAGCTTTTTCTTCAGTAAAAATTCACATTGAATACAAAATGTGCTTAATAGTTTACTCAGAATGAGAGTCGAGTCTTCAGAATAACTCTTTGTAGGAAATTCATCCTAAAAAGAAATGGCCATTTCTGAAGTTTTGTGAGAAGTTTCTTCCTTCTCCTGTCTCCTTATTTGCATCATGTCTGATGAAGAGACTGGATCAGATCTCCCCAAAGGTCCGTTCAGCTGAGCTCATGGAATTCTGGTACTCTGCTAGCCAAATTTCTGGGAGAGTCCAGTATGTGTACTGCATGGTACTACTTTTTGAAAAATAATTCACAAAAATCCTTTATCCTTTAGAGATACTGTTTATAAATAAAATAACATTTGGTGAATGAGATAGCTTTATTTTATGAAAGAATTGTACAAATTTTAAGGAGTGTTTTATTGTACTTGCTGTGCTGGCTTCTCTTCCTCTTTTCTCCCCCATTAGAAGTTCCCTTCTAATATTGAAGGAACTTAATTTAGGTCAAGCACTGAGGCAAATAAAAAATGAGTCAACATTATAGGATCAACTCTGTTCCTTTCCTTTGCTTTCAGGACCATTTGAGAGTAAGCTGCAACTACATTACCCTTCTTTCTAAATAAATACTTCAGTGTTTATCACCTAAGAAGCAGGCTCTTCTTACAAGCCACAATATGTAATGATCAGAGTGAGGAAAATTACCATTGACGCAATACTGTGCTCTGAAATAGAGTCACAATTCAAAGATATTTTCTTTCAGAAAATAAAATACTGCTTTTTTTTTAAAAAAAAATGAAAGAGGGTAATAGGAAGGGAAGTCTTCTGGAATTTTTCACCCCCTCATTTCTGGACCTCTTTCCTTTAGATAACCTATTTCTTCTCAGAGGCTGGCACACCCACATTGCCTCTGCCTCCACCAGTCAGTGCTGTGGACCATCAGCATCTGGGAAACTTTCCCACGTGCCTTCAGGGCTTTCTAGAGACTGGCTCCGAGTCTTTCTAGCCTGATGCTTGGGGATGCTGCTGCTGCTGCTGCTTATTATGATCCCATTTCCCCGGGGCCATTAGCAGTGTTTTCAACCCCCTTCAGAAATGTGGACACTTCATACAGATCTCCAGGAGCCAGAAGCAGCATTTATAGAAAGAGGGCCGCTGGTGCCTCCTTACCTTATTGTAGTAGCTTTCTGCCTCTCTGTAAGCAAATACGAACAATTTAAAGCTGTTTACAGTTCATTTGGTTTTGACCAGATTTGGGAAGCCAGTATTTTTCCATGGATTTACAATACTCTTTTATGAAAGAAAAAGCGAAGAAAAAAAGCAGGTTACAGGGTAGTGTTGATGGAATCAGTTCATCACCATCAGAGACAGTTTCTCTATGACCATGTACTTGTATGAGCACAGAGAAACCAATCAAAGGGTATACTCAGTACATCAAATTATTAACATCGGTTACCTTAGAGACGTGAGATTGACTTTTTTTTACGTACCTCTACACTTTTTGACTTACACAGAACCTATGTTCTTTTTGTAATCAAAAAAAGGAAATGTCAACGTTTTTGAAAAGCAGCGTATTCGGAGCAAGCATACAGACCTTGTTTAATACAAAGCTCCCAAACAGCAGAAGAGGAGGCGTCCTGGTCAGGCACGTTGCTTGACTCATAGTGCTCGATTGCCGAGCGAACGGATGGATGATGTGGGACTGCACCTGCTCTGTTCAAAAGGACTATCTTTTGTATAAATCCCTTTCTCCTGGAGAAATTGTTTTGGTAGTCGTCCATGCGAAGACACGTTTTGCTGATCTGAGAAGAGAAGCAGATTTGGAAGGAAGTGAGATTTCATTTTGGAGAAATAAAACTTGAAAAGGCTTTTTTCAAGGAGTGAAATGAGGCTTTCTAGTTGAATACCAGGAAAGCCATCAGCACGTGCCCTCTGGGTTTTACATATTGTTGCCCCCAAGTGCCCTCTGGGTCTTACTACTTCTGGATTTGAAACATCTTCTGGCAGCACCCTCTTTTCTCAGGATGCTCCGAATGCCAGGCTGTGCCTCAGGGCACCGTCCTAAGCTGTTGAAATACAGATGGTTACAACAGCTGTGCTTTGTGTTTGTTGGGTTACAGCATAGGCTCCAGCAAGTCAGTTTCATTTTTCCACCGAATTGTTTGACTCTTCTGGTCCTATATAGGGTCTGTGAGACACAGCTTTGCCCCCAAGGAAACCCTTCATCATTGGCTTCAATCAGCCTTTAAAAGGGCCTAGTTTCTGTCTGAAGTTCAGTCTTGGAAGCATCTGACTTGAATTTTCTTTGAGCAGCAGTTACATTAAATGGAAATGACTTTTCTCCCCTCTCCTTTCCTCATTCTAAACGGTGCTGGCCCTCGGCTTCTAACTGTAACAATGCTTTGAGGTCAGCTCATCAGAGGACCTCACACAGAGGAGTGGGACGTGTGGCCGTTCCAGAAGTGTACATAGCTGGGCAGACTTCCAGAGCAAGGATTGGTCAGTGTGTGAACCCCACACCCCCTCCCTCTTGGGGCAGCCCCATCGTTGCCTTACCCATCTTGCATCTCGGAAAGGGCAACTGCAAGCCAAACACTTTTTACCTTCTCAAAGGCTTGAACCCAGGCTCGGAAAATCTGCAGGCTCCTCACATGTTCTCAGATACATTCCTTTGTGTCTGACTGAGGCGAAATGGTACGGAGCTCTGTGGAAGCATCTGGGCCATGCCGGCAGATGGTTGGGGGCCGTGGAACAATGTGACTGGAGGGGGGCTGTGAAGGCTCTTCCAACTTGGCAATGCCAGGTGCCCTGAGCCTCCATGAAGACTGGCTCAGCCACTTCCCCTGTTAACCTGACATTCCACATGGGACATGAGTACAGTCCGTAATTAGATGGTGAGCATCGCTATGGACGAGGCACAATGCCAGCGACCAACTGGCATTGACAGCGCCTGGACCCAGCAGTTTCAGTGTGTGGCGCTTGAGAAACCTCAACTCTAGTTTTTTTTTTTTTTAATCATTTCTTTGATACAAGATCTCAGAAAAGTCCTGCAGCCCTGGCCCACCTCCACCCCAATTCAGAGTCAAGGGCAAACACTGTAAAGAGTGAAACAGTCACAATAATAGGGAGGGGAAAAATGATCCTCTAATGATCAGACATTGAAGTGCAGTGTAAGGAAAGTAACTTTACCTCATGTACTTTTAATACATTTCATAAACCACACAGCAGTTTACTAGGACATGAATTTAACACACTACACTATCGGCAAGATAAGAATTGCCGAGTTGAATGTGGGTTCACTAAATATGCTGGCACCCTGTTACAGCGTCGACTCTGAGGAACGGGGCTAACACCCTCTTTATGGGCACGTGGAGAGGGCTTGTGCTTTTACTGTATGTAGTTGTGATGTTTCAAGGGACATGATTTCACCGGTGGCTTTGCCAAATTTTTGCAATAACAAGATTCTACTGTATTTCTGTTTTAGCACTGCAATATCATGCCCTGAAATTTATTTGAAAAAAAAAAACTCATAAAAAAGAATGAATTTCAACCAAACCCAGGTGGCTCAGGACTTAAGTTATAATCCAGCATGAACATTATGTCCGCTCTTTGCTTCTCTTCTTCATCTTCAGTGTTTGTCATCTTAGGGAGATGTCGGTGCTTAGTGGCTCATTCCCCAAGAGCAGTCAGTGGAATCTAATTAATTAATTTTTTGTGAGGAAACACTGCCTTGATGTCTTTATAGCATGTGTGTGCGTGTTAGAGAGAGAGGGAATTGGGAAGCATTGGTAATATTTTCTGACACTTACAAATTTAAAGTCAAATTCCCTGGACAGCATACACACCTCTCCCTTTTATCCATTTAAGAGAGATCATTGAGAGATTGCTGTATGTTATCATCATATACTTCTCAAAATTAAACTACTAGGGATAGGGAAGATCCATCTGGACATTGTGAATACCACACCGCATGTGGAGAACGTGTCCAAACCTTGAGATGACAGTAGGGGCTAAGTTGTCTACAAGGATATCGCATCTTTGGGACGACATGTAAACCTCCTGGAAAGATGATTAAAAGGGGAAGAACGCTATTGTCAAAAAGGGAATCCTACCTGGGAGAGTGAAATTAGTGTGGGGCACCAAATCCTGAACTATCCAGAGCTTCCTGATTTTACCTTTGATGATATTGTGACTCCCTAACCAAAAACAAAACAAAACATAACAGTTGAAGAGCAAAGTAGCTGGTCAGTCCTTCAAACTGTTTGTCTACATTATGTTAAAGAGCAGGATGTTTGGTTGAATTCTTTGCCTTTGGAGCACTAACAGAGAAGCCTGTTTAACTAGAAGTGGCTGGTGCTGTTGAGCTCACACCAACATTTAAAAACTCGAACAATTGTACACTGGCGTTCCTCTCACCAGTAATCCTGGGGCCACCTTTTAAACCAAGTTGCAACTGGATGTTGGGCCATGCGGACCTTCTAAACTTTTTGGTGACACACAGTGGTATATAAACACCGAGAACACTCTCGGCCTGGGCCCACTGGCTGTAAAAAGGGCTGCCGGAGCCAGCTTGGACTCCCTTTCAGCACAGAGAACATCAAACGGTCAGTCGATGGCCTGGTCTGTTCTCATTTCTCCGGCCCACTGCGTTGGTGCTGCTGCTAACGCCGACTGCCACGGTCGTCTTTGTGTTGGGTGGTTAAGAGACTCGCAAGCAATCCCCTGCCTTTCCACTCCCTCGGTGAAACGTCGGCTTGGTCTCCAGTAGGAACAGCTCCTTTGAACCCAGCGGACAGGGAAGTGGATTAATAGCTGTTAAAAAAAGAAGAGTACATTTTAATGGAAAAATGAGGTATTTTCCATTGTGGTAAAGTGTCTTTTTTTCAATCAAAAAATTTGCTCAAAAGAGGAAGCAAAAAGAGGAACATGTATTCATGTGTTTTAACTTGAGTTCGTAAAATGAGTTCTTGAGAAAGCTGGTAGCTATCTATTTCGAAGAATGATGACTTCTCTTTGACATCTGAAGCTTGCATCTGTTTCAGAATATAGTTGTCTCCCATGATGATGACCTGAGTTTGTGAATATGACTACAGATCAACAACTAGTCATCCTGTCGGCTGCTCCACATGCCAACATATGGAGAGGGAGGGAGACCGGGGGCGGGGGAGAGAATGTTTGCATATTTCGACTATTCAAATGATCAGATCAGAGACTTGAGAGTAAGATGAGACCTTTCCTATTGTGACCAGCTGATTGACACAAGAAGTGTATTGTGCTAATGAGTGGACAGGTATTTTCAAACACGGTGTTTCTTGACAAGCCCTGTAGTCCAGAGTTGTATGTGGATGTCCATGCTGCAGCACAGCCCCGGGGCAAAGGTAGGATCAGACTTGTTTTCCAGAGAGACCTTCCATGTTCCTAGTGCTCCCTAGGTGAGGAACGACTTCGACTACAGATTATTAATCACAGCTGGTTCACGGAGAGCCGAAGCCACCTACAACATCCAACTGCCAGCTTGCCACTGGCGATAGGAGGGAAAGAGAAGAGCAGGCAGATGTGGTTACTAAGCCGTTGGAATTACGGTATCAGCAAAACTTCGAGTGGGGTAAGTAGGAGGGGTGTGGGGTGTCACGTTCTCCCCAAAGTTCTGTTCTGAGCCCACCCAGACCTGGCTGGAGACTTTCTCCCACTGTGCAATCTGTGGAACAGTGATCACGACAGTGTCAGCAACAGCAGCCATTTGGAAAGTGAGCCCCTTCCTTCTGTACCTGCACCTTGGCTGCCTGGCAGATTCCGCCCTCTTTTCCTTGTCCTTAAGTGGCATCTTTCCTGAGTGTGGCTTTAAGGAGAGGAGATCCAGGGCTTTCTGGGTTGCTTGAAGGAAGGAAGCTGAGTGGGGCACTTCTTTCAAAAGCAGGGATGACTTTAAGTGGCATTAGGAATCCACTCATGAGTTGCTTCTCCCCGAGGGTAATTCTCCAAGTTCCTATGTAAAGAACTTTGCAAGGGGAAGGGGTGCGATTCCTCAGCTCACAGATCAGATGACTCTAAAATTGAACTTGTCACAGGATAAGCAACATAGATTCAGCTCTTTCTATGTGCAACGTTCTTGGTCACCACCTTATTCAACCCCAACAGCAGCACATCCACAAGATATCGTTACCTACAATGTCAGCAGATGAGGACAGGGACTTGGGCTCACTGGTGGACGCTGAGCGCCCGGCAATTTTGCATTTTAAATGATTTGACAAATATTATTCTGCCAGATGAAGAAACTTAGGTTTAGTGAGAGTTAATACTCTGAGAAGCTCACCCAGCCTAGATCATGACAGAGCAGGGAATCATGCCTAGTACTCTGTGGAGGCTTTCTGCTGTGGGGGAGCTGTGTGTCCCAGAATCCCCCTTCCTGTGGCCCCAGGTTGAGGTTGGGCACAAGAGACATTTGCATGAGATTCAGGAGGCGGGGTCAAGCAGCAGCCCTTGTGCTTGGAGGGCAGGCTTCCTCAACTCCCAGCCGATCTCTAGCTGGTTCTTTGAGTCCTGGGCCAGCACCCTCATTCAGCTTCGTGGCACAGGGTGCCAGTTCTTCTGCAGGTTACCTGTGCTGTCGAGATTAAAGGCCAGGCGAGCCAGGGGCAGGTGCTAGGTTGTTCTGTGTCTCCCTGCTTCAGGTCCAGCTTATCTCCCCAGTTGCTGGCTCTGCTGACAGCAGCTACTTCAAGGTCACTACCAAAGGCAGAGACAGGGACTCCCATAGATTCTTCACCAGCTCCCACAAGGATGGCTGGTCTAATCCCTATAACAGGCCCTTTGCTACACATGTGGAGGTTCTGCTTTTCCCATCAAACCTTAGCTGTCACCTTCTGTCAGACTCCATCCTTTCTAGAACACTATGATCACTAGGACAGTCGGAGGGCGAAGGGGCAGCTGGTTCCAGTGGGATTTGAACCAGCTGGCTCTGAGAAACAGGACTTCTTAATCACGGGCTCAGAGAACACAGGTGGGGGGCGCGTTCAATGCAAAACAGAAAATTAAGAAGTCATTTCAATGTTTTGATTTAGCCTAACAGAATGCAGAGCTAGTTTTCATGGCCAATTCCATTGTTCAGATGGACTAAGAGTAAGTTGATGAAAAAATATCTCAGTGGCCATTTGTGGGGGACATAACATTATCTTTTCTTCTGATTTCTCAATCAGTGCTTTTACATATCTTAGTCACAGCCTTCATTTACATGCTAATCCACTGTGTGGAAAGCAAAAGTGTTCTCTGTTCTTACCTCCATGAAACTTCAGGGCGGGGGTGGGGAGATGGTGTTTTTTTACTCTTCATTCATTCTAGGTCATAGAGATTCCAGCATCAACATGGGTCTCTTTTCCCTTATTATTATTATTTTTAAAGTGCTATTTTATTTTTCAGTGTGCTTTTTCTGGAAGACAATTTTGCAAGGTGCAAGCAGCTCAGATGCAGGGCTGGAATCTGGGCTGCAGGAAAAACTGAGCCTAACCAACCAGCACCTCAGCCCCCAATGGCAGCAATTCCGAGGTTCACCCTTGGCTATTGAGCACGTTCAGCTGCAGTCTGCTCACACACTGCGGACCCCGGGACTTTCCAGGGTTTCTCTACCTTCTGCTTTTGGGGTAATATTGGTTTGACCAGCAGAGGAGCAGCATTAGAAAGACCCAATTTTCTTACATGGCAGCATGAGAGGCTTTATACAACCCATCACTATACTGAATTTGTAGGAGCCTTCTCTGGCCCCTCAGCCCCCGACTCCCTCTGTCTCTACCCACTGTCCCTTCAGTATGTACATCGTGTGTGAGAAAATATGTACCTGTAATTGGCCCTCCCTTGTTCTACATGGACCAGGTAAAATACAGGAGGCCCAGTTAAATATGAGCTTCATCTGAACAAATAATTGTTGGTATAAGTGCATTCCAAATTTCGTGTGGTGCATACTTATACTAAGAAGAAAATGTGTTGCATAGCTGAAGTTTAAATTAAACCAGGCATTCTGCATTTTATTTGCTAAATCTGACAACCTTGGTGTGGATACGTCCTGCCTCCCATGTCCCCCAAGGCCCCCACTTTCCAAATCCTGCACATTGACTGGACTGCCAACAGGAAGCCCAACTCTGGACAGTTGGTTAGAGTTTCGTTGATGAATGTATTTGCCTTCCAGTCTTTGCAGGTGTTCCTTCGTTCCACCACCGAAACAAAATGTTAATAGGGCATTTGATATGAACCTTATCTTTTTTAACTGCTTTGGTGGCCGAGCTGGAGAGGTAGAAACATCCTCCAAGCAGCACCAGCTTTCAGACACACAGTGCTTGCTGACAGACTTGACAAGCAGTTGTGAACGCTCTCTGGGTTACGTAGCTCTCCCTCTGTTTCCTTCCTCTTCTTTTCAGAGTTTGCTAGTCCTTTTCTCTTACGAAAGTAGCGGTCTTCTCTGTTCAAGCCTGAGCTGGGCCAAGGATTGTGCGTCCTGATGTTGTGACTCAGAAATGGCTGATTGACCAGACCGTGAAGGCACCCTTGAACTGGAGTGTAGGTCCTTCTTTTTCAAAGGATAAAGTTTTTACGTTTATTTTTTCAATGACAGTGGACACACAATATCATATTAGTTTCAAGTGTCCACCCCAGTGGTTAGACAGAACTTGCGAAGTGGTCGTTCTAATAAACCGCATACCCATCTGGCGTGTAGATTCTTATGACCCAGTCATGCAGCAGCAACAGAGAGAGGGCGGTTCATGAGTAGCTGGCGAAGCCGTGGTGCAGAGCACGAGAAAGGCTTTTTGAAATCAGCTGGAAAATAGCATTTATCAGGCTTTTCCAGATTCTAAAACTACCATGTTCGTTGTAGGAAAAAAACGCGGTCGGACAGGAGTGCAAAGAACAAAATTTTAAAAAATCGTTCATACACCTGATATCTACTGTTCATATTTTTGGTGTGCATTTTTAATATCGTTCCATATAAGTATACATATTTCAAACTATATACATGCATGGTTTGAAAATAGTAGCATATCACACAAGAGCATTGAGACTTTTTTGTCGGTATTTAATCCTGAATTGCAACCATTTCTTCAGCATGAAGTTTACTTGTGTATCAGTAATTCTCTGCAGTGTTTGGGTTGCAGGTCTCATTCAAGAAAGTGATGAAGGTGTTGAACGCTTCTTCTAGGAAAACCGCTCATTCGGGTACCCAGAGACTTTTGGGTAAAATTACAGACTTGCGCGATACCACAACTGATTTTAATTACTACCAGCACATGGGACATTTTGTGGCTCCCTCCCAGTAAGAATTCTTTTCTATGCGCTAATGGGGTGATTAGCCATCTGCTACTTTGAGACCTCAAGTGCTAAGGTTTTTGCTTTTGTTTTCTTAGAATCTAGGGTTAGGTTATGGTAAAGAGGAACCATTAGCAAATTTGCAGATTGTTCTCTGTTTACATGTAAGTCCTGAAGTTGTTGAGCTAGTGGGTCTTCGCTTGGTTAGGGGCCAGCAGCAGTCATGAGCGAGAAACCTAATTTGTATTTCTCAAGAACTCGGTCACAAGCCTTGCGTTTCCTGTAGGAAAGCTGAATGCGCCCGTGTACTCACTGGGCGACTGTTGCTGTGCTCTCAGCGCGAGACTTCCACTGGAGACGATAGGGAATCTAATTTGTTCATCCCTGAAGGCTAATGGCGTCTTGTGGCTATTCTTCTTCTCTCTGTGACTTTCAGTGTATTTTCACAGTCAGAAGGAGAGGAGCCAACTTGGGAAAACACAAGAAGGTGTAAATTCTCTAAATGAAGATCATTTGGTTTTACCGTCTGCAGCCCCCCCAACAGGTCTGGCCTGGGACAGGACTGTGGGGGTGGTTATCTGTAGCTCACAAAATGCAGCAGCAGGCCTGCTAAAATATTATTATTATTATTATTAACTACAGTGATTATAGGTGCTATTTATTGGACACCTGTTATACACCAACCATGGGCCGGGTGCTTTACCTGGGACACTGTAAATTCTCCGCACTCTGAAAAGCGGGTGTCGTTTTCCTCTTACTTGGGAGAGGCAGTGGGCGGAGCGGTCAAGAGCCCAGACTGTGCTGTGCCAATGTCCCCTCTGCTGGCCTTGTGACCCTGAGGTTTGTTTCTCTCATTTGTAAACTGGAGGGTAAGAGAAGGATGTGAAACCCAGTCAGCTGGACTCCCTGTGCTGCAGAGCGTTCAGGGGTTCGAAAGTCAGAGAGATTTTCTCCTCGCCCTCAGGCACCCGAAGGCATTTTGTGCAAAGGGAAAAGCTGCCAAGTGTGATGGAAATAGCCTGAAATGGGAACTAAGAGGTTCGAGTCTAACTGGCTAGGTGGCCTTGGGCCAATGGGAGTGATGCTTCCTTCGCCCAATCGACAGGGCTGTTGGAAGTATTAACTGAGATCACGGTGGGGAACTTGAGTACTTTGCTTTTCCTCGCTGCCCTTTCTGACTACACTGCTGGGTCTTGGCAGAGAGGGAATATTTGTTAAATTCTGCTCTGTGCTAACTTGGGCATAAATATCAATCCTGAAACAACCCCTGGCCAAGGGAGGGACAGCTGGAGATTGCAAAGCAACTGCTACGCCCTGTGGTGTACCTGCAGAGCAGCCTCTGTTGCGTTGAGGCCAAACACATTATCGCCGTAGTTTAGAAGCTCCAAACACTGGAGTGCAGCCGAGACCTGATGTGAGAAGTTTTAAGAATACTTTAACATTTTATTGTGCGTACGTTTTTCTTTTCATGTGTGCACACAAGTTTTTATGGTACAACGATCCGGGTCAAATAGGTCTAAAAAAGCACTTTGAGTGAGTATGAGATAGAAATGATAAGTGATAAGAAAGCAGTTTGTTCTGTCAGGTAGACAAAATACAGGTACATTTTACGATGGACAGTGTATTAGATTAAATGATGTAGAGTGATTACTATTTAATAAATGCCTCGTGAGTGTGAGGTGCTTTACATCTATGACCACTAGTCCACTCTAGAGATTAAGTAGACAGTGTCATTACTGTTCCCGTATTACAGATGAGGAGACTGAGACTGAGAAATGATAAACGTGGCCCAAGACGACACAACCAGTACCTAGAACTAGAAATAAAACTAGATCAGCAATCTCCAACCTTTTCCACCTCATGACACACGTAAACGAATTACTAGAATTCTGCAGCACACCAAAAACTATATTTTTGCCAATGTGACAAAAAAATAATAGGTATAATGTTGAGTGATTTACAAAAAATAATAATAGCAATTGCTTACTCTTTTTGCTCCAGAGTGACTTTTTATAAAATCAGGTGCCTATAGGGATTTCTATTACCAAGAGTTAACTAATCAGATGCAACTTTATTATGTGACATGACCAATAAGATCCACCTCTATGATATGACCTACCTATGTATTTGTGGTTCAAGACAGGACATTCACACTGGACAGCTATTGTTGTGTTGGCTGTTGTCATTTTTTACAAAACTTGACAATCTAAGGGTTGAAAATTGAGGAACCAGCCCCGCCTGGCTATAGAGCCTGTGCTGTTTTCATTATACCACGTTGCTTTTTGCCTCCAGAGGGAACATCGATTTGGTAAAGTAGTCAGAAGCCCTGACTTATTTATTGTATGGCCTCATATAATCCCACGATCACATCTGAAACCAAAAATTGTTATCTGAGACCTGGTAGCACTGATATGTTTGGGCAATGGGACAGAACATTTTCGATGGGAATGCAAGATATTATGTCGTGGGTGGGATATTTCCTCACATGTCCTCACTCCTCAACTGTAAAGCCACAAGGCTTTCTTGAAGGCACCGGGGAGGCTGTGATGCTGGGAGGTAGAAGAGGTGGGGGATGAATGAAGGCTAAAGGCACACGCAGAAGTGGTCCCTGGCTTCCCCAGCCTTTTCCTCCATAGCTGAAGCCCCTGTGAAGCCACTGGGCCTTCAGAGTCCATGGGGTACCAAAGGGAAGAAGCCTTCAGAGCACGAGGGCCCTGTGTCAACCCTGAGTTCACCACAGAACTGTCACTACAAACAGGACCTTTCTGAAGGTGTGGTGAGTCTCACCAGCATGGGGACAATAGTGAAGGTGTTGGTGCAGATTCAAGAACTCTGGGAAGGTGGTCACAGGCCGCACTCATTGCACAAGCATGTATTGAAATTGACTGTGTGTTGGGGCACTGGGTCTCCCAAAGGCAGGTCTGAGGCAGTCTTACCCTCAAAGAGCCCACCTCTAGGGGCACAGAGGGAGACAGAGCTCGGTTCCAGGGTTACCGATAAGGCAGCACTGGAGGAGCTGGGCAAAGGAGGGAATAATTCTTGCTGGGGCTTCTCAAAGTCAAAGTCATTGAGCAAGGCTAGCTTTGGGATGGGAATGCAAGAACTGTATTTTGATAAGACCTATTTCTGTAGCATTCAAAATCATAGTGCAACGGACAGAACTCATTCGTCTGCATGCATTGATTGGAGATGAATAGGAAATAGGACAGAGTTCCTGGCCTCGAGTAATTGCAGTCTAGTGGGCTTCTGTGATAACCCTGCAAATAATGTCTCGGAAGTCAAGTAGAGAGCTAGGGAAGCTGACTTCCTGAGTCAGGCCTTCCCTACGTTGTAAAGGTGTCTTTGATTCTTCCCTTCAACCCCTTCTCCTCTGTGTGGCACCCTCACTAGCCACCTCTCCCTCTTCCCTCACCTCGCCTTCACAATTTGCTCTTCCTGTTCCCAGGCACCGGATGCCTGCTCTCACCAGTGGGAGGTGCGCTGTGAGAGGTGCACGGTATGATGGGAACGTTACAACAAGGGGATTCTCAGGACCGCAGCGCCTCAGGAATGCAGGGAGTCATTTTCTAAAACAAGCATGTCTGGAACTGGGACAGGAGGCTGAAGGAGATGTTTGGTGGCAAGTTTTTACTTAGGGCTCCGCCCAAACACACAACCCCGGAAGCGACTCTCCTACTTTTCCCTACATTGGTTGGGCTTTGACTTGAGTCTGGAAGAAAATCCTGCTTTATAGCTTCTGTTTGGGATCTTAGTACCTTTTGGCCATATTTGGACAACTTGTCACATTGGGGCTCAGGCAGTAGGTAAGACAGGCCCCAACTTTTCCTGAATAAGCCCATAGCAGACCTTACAGATCGGTAAGGCCCCCTTTACTCCCCTTCATGAAGGCGGAGGAAGAGAATAGTGCCAAGCAGGAATTACAACCACCTGGTGGTTACTTTACGATTGGGTCATGCTAATGTTCTTGGAAAGTTTTCCATCAGTCTCTGTTCATATCTGTCAAAGTGTCAGCCGTGACATTTGCTCTGGGTCCTGTAGCTTCTCATTTTGTCTTCTGGAACTACCCCATACATCCGGGGCCGGGTGAGAAGTTCCCTAGAGGAACTGGGGTCATGGTCACTGGTGCTCTGTCAGGAGGGAAAGGCAACCAGCAGGTCCACAGTGCTAGGATGGCACCACTCAGACGTGGAGAAGACTGAGACGTGGACACTACTTTGCCATACACTTTGGCTTTATTTTACCCGTGAGTTCCATGAAGACTCTTCATGGCACTGAGGGATTCTCCTCTGAATTGGAGACACGGCTCACATTTGAGCCTGTTGTTTGTGAGCAAGCATTGTCTGATGAGCAACACAACTCATTTCTCTGCAATCATCTGCCCATAAACCTCAGTCCAAATATTGAAAGACTAGACCTGAAATGAGGAAGAAGTATATAAAGTAAGAACACTGATTGCTTTTATTCAACAGAAGGTATTTTGTTTGTGTTATTTGAGCAAGCATTTATTTAGGTCACTGTAAAGTGGTATGGGGTAGCCCTGGTCAAGTGGCTCAGTTGGTTAGAGCATCTTCCCAGCATGCCAAGGTTGTGGGTTTGATTCCCAGTCAGGGCACATACAAGAATCAACCATTGGTTGTGGGGATAGGTGGAACAGCAAATTGATGTTTCTCTCTTTCTCTTCTTTCCTCACTCACTCTCTCTCTCAAAAATCAATCAATAAGAATAATTTTTTAAGTGTTAGAAAAGATGATACAGGGCATAGTGGTATATGTGTATATGTGATGTTGTCGTCCCCCTCAAAAAGCATACAGTTTAGTTGGGAGATAAGGTGTATAATAAAACCTTTACATAAAATTATAAGAGGTATAGAAAATGAAGCATATGCTCTATGTAATTTACAAAGATGTCTTCCGAAGGAGCCTCCTGTGTTTGGTATCATTTTCAAGTGGTACAGTTTGGATACGTTTTACCTACTTCTTTGTGTTTTTATTTTCCAGTGAAAAATTATTTAAAATTTTAATAACCGATTTAAAAAGAGGTAAGTAGTCATTTAAGCAGTACTCAAGCTAGTAAAAAAATGGCTTTTTCTAATAAGTTCAGTAAGAAGTAAGCATACTGTGGGCTGTTGATACTGGGGAGGTCTCCATGCTGGTTCTGGAACAGGTTCTAGACGGGAGAACAGACAAGAATCATTGGTGGTAGAGGGGCTTTGAGGAAGCCAAATTGATGGGCAAAGATAGGATTGAGATCCACATGCTGATCCCAAAGGACCACCAGCAACCTAGTTTTTAAAAAATTTCTAATGGTTCTCAAAACAAGTGTCCTTTTGTAAAGGTGAGAAATGGAAGAAAGAAAATCTTGAGGTTAGAGGATAAACAAGCCCACATTCTTGTGGGTGAAAAAGTATATAAAAACACTCACTTTCCTGGAAGGAGAGATTTTTGAAATTAATTCTGGACATGGCATTTTAGGTTGAAATTCCCTCAAATTCTGAAGGCACTGGTTTTTGTCTTGTCTTCTGGAATTCAGGGTTGCTACTAAGAAGTGAGACATTGATCCAATTCCTAGTACAATAGTTTCCAAGAACTATTTTCTACTCTCTTGGAAACTTTTTGCCTGATGTTCTAAAACTTCACACTAATATTCCTGGGTAGTCATTACTCTTATTGGATTCTTAGTGGGCATTTCAATCTGGATACAGAGTACTGCAGGTTTTGGATATTTTCTCCATATTATGTCTTTGCTAATTTTGTCCATTATGTTTTCTCTGTTCTCTTTGAAACTACTATGAGTTGGATGTTGAGCTTCCTTGAATGAATTTTCTCATTAGCTTTGTTTTATGGCCTGTTTTCTGTCTATCTTTTTTCTTTATTGTCCTACTTTTCTATTGAAAGTTCTGTTTCTGCCATGATGTACATAATTTTTATCTTCAAGCGAGTTTATTGATCTTTGAATGTTTCTTTTTATATAGTATCTTTTTTTTTTGTCTCGTGAGCACGATATTTTTTCTTATCTCTCCTGAGATATTAATAATAATTTTTGAGACCATTTTTTCCTGCTTTCTGCATTCCTGTATTTCTTGAATTCAGGCTTCAGATTGAGTTCAGGTCTTCTCCATGTGCCTTTGTCCTGGGCCTGGGATAAAGGTGCAATGATTACTCAAAACATGTTCTCATGGAGCATCATGGGAACACAAAAGACCAGGCTCTATGAGCACATTTAAGGCATCTGTTCACATCACACCTGCTCATACTCTGTTGGCCAAAGCAAGTGACCTGGCCAAGCCCAGAGTCAGGTAAGCAGGGAAATTGTATCTTGATAAGACACTATTTGAGATATTATTGTGAAACTTCAGGACATTGGGCAAAAGGAGAAGGTCGTCAGTGCTAACACAGACACGCAGATACACACACTAACACATAAGCAGAAGTCATAAAGCATTCATATCCATAAGCCTTCAGCTTTAGGGATTAAATGTGTTCTGTTTGGCAGATGTGAGCCATAAGCATTGCTTATGTGGTTCGTCAAAGGCCAAAAGAGAGTAATGATTTCTGCATTTTAATTTTCATGATGGAAATGATAAAGTTTACTTTTTACCAAAGCTCAGAAAATGGTGCAGTCAGGCATACCTTCTCGTTGTTCATGAAGAACTCCAGGATGCCGTGTATTTTCCAAAAACTATTTCTCTTCCCTTGAATTCTGATCTGCTATTATATCTTCCTGTGCGTTGAATTGACCAAAGAGTCATTTCCATTACTTGAACAGTATCATTTTCCTTCAACCAACATAAATTGCAGCCAATGAACACACTCGTTTATGGGAAGAAACCTACTAGGGCTATCGTAGGTGGCATGGTGGGTGTGTACCCAGCCAGCTGCTTGCCTTGGAGGTCTCGTTGGAAAGCTTGGCTCGGCTTATGAGTGGAAACATGTCTAGTGGTCTCATCCTCTTCTCAGACATCTGTTCATTTCTCTGAAACCACTGCAGATCTTGGCGCCACATCCTAGTCTTTTGGGAGAGGCCCCCAGAATGGTGTGAGATACATTCTGTACATTAGGAGTGGAGAAGCTTCTGTAGCATCTGTCTACGTTGACTTCTCAAAAGAGCATATGAAGGCCCGCTCCTTTTGATTTTATGAACTTGTGATGGAAATAGGGCATCCTATCTCATCTTAGATTAAAGATTTCAGAATTAGGTTGTTTGCATTTGGGGCTCAACCTAAAAAGTGCGAAAGTTAGGTAACAGACAGTTTTGTGTTTATGGGGTACATTAGGCTTTGATTTCTTGAGGTAAAGCTCCAAGCACACAGAAAACACACACACACTCAGCGGGATACAGGAACATACCAGAGTTTATGAGCATTGGGATTTAATTCTCGGAAACCTTGTCCTTTGGCATCTGCCAGTATGCCCTCTGGAATTTATTATGTGCCCGCAGTGTCTCTCCGACCAGCCATTCTCCCCCGTTTCCACTGTCACCAGCGTAATTTCAGCCCTTGTCATCTCACACCTGTATTATAAAAACGGCTTAGTCCCCGCCTCTCTGACTCCAGTCTTCCCCAATTCCGACTCCCATCTCTGAGTGATGGAATTAGATCTAAGACACGGCTATTACCATGTCACTCCTTCCTCCACCCCTGCTAAAGACCTCCCTCCCTTCTTCACTCAGAAGAACTTGTTATCCCTGCATCATCTCACCAGGCCCTTGAGGGGAGAAGGTGACCCAAGAATGTCTGTTTATTAGGATCACGAGGGAGATATTAAGACATGCAGTTGCCCGTCCTTCCTATTGATGGGACTGAGGGAGCCACATTTTCAAGATCTTTTATTGAAGTCTTGTGTACATATAGAAATGTGACAGAATAATTTTCACCTTGTATCCAGCACCCAGTCAAGATATAGAAAGCTAACAGCAAAAAAAATGTAGCCACTATGTTGACTTCTAAAAGAAATATATATATAAAGCTTTCCAGGTTATGAGCTTGATTTTGGGGGCAACTCTATTTTATGAGAGTTTGTGGTCTTGAGATTATTTTCAGGTTCTTTTATATGTATACAGGTTTTGCCCAACCAAATAGTAGGCTTCAAAG
Source organism: Macrotus californicus (assembly GCA_007922815.1). NCBI lineage: Eukaryota > Metazoa > Chordata > Mammalia > Chiroptera > Phyllostomidae > Macrotus > Macrotus californicus. Next base: position 55,008 of record VMDR010003258.1, read on the forward strand.
ATCAAGAATTTTCTTCATTTATTTCACATCTTTCCCGCAATACACCATTAAAAATTGTTCTTGCATAGAATCACAGAAATGGAGGTCACATGGAGGGTTATCATCAGGGGAGTGGGTGGAGAGAGAGGGGGAAAAGGTACTGGGAAGAAGCAGCATAAATGGTAGGTAGAAGATAGACAGTGGGAGGTTAAGAATAGTATAGGAAATGTAGAAGCCAAAGAACTTATATATATGACCCATGGACATGAACTGAAGAGGGGGAATGTGGGTGGGAGGGGGTGTGCAGGCTGGAGAAGAATAAAGGGGGAAAATGGGACACCTATAATAGCATAATCAATAAAATATATTTAAAAAAATTATTCTTGCTTTTGTTGACTTATTTGAGACATACTTACTGTGATGATTAGAAATTGCTTCTGAACACAGTATTTATACATCTGTTCTCCTGCAGAGTGGATGCCTGGCTCATGTTCCCCAAGCTAAACTATTTTGTCTTTTCCTCCACATTCCAGTGGAGGGATGAGGAAAGAAGAACACAGAGCGAGGACCGACTCGGCTGTGAGTTTGAGGCAGTCCAGGCGCAGTGCAGGGACCCCTGACTCCAGGGCTGAGTCTCCTCGCAGTAGGTTCTGCTTCCCACTTTTTGGGACTGCAGTAGCACTTCTTAGAAACTCTTTTAAAGTGGAAGTGACATCAAATACAGTACTGGGCACATGGCACGCAGCAAATATGCATTTACCGAATGGAGTACATGTAAGAAAACTCATTGAAATAATGCCAACACATTATCTCTAAAGAACCCCCCACCCACCACAGTTTCTTGCATAATGTTTTGTTGACTGAAAGATGTGAGATGATAATATTACTGCTTCAGTGGATAACATCCCTTTACCACCTAAATGATGTTCAACTCGATTTGTTATTATTGTGCGTTCAAGTGATGAAAACGGTTTGTTTACAGGGGTCTTAGGAAGGTGGTTGTTGCCTCTCTGAGACATCATAACTTTGCAGTCACGACCCATGCATGAAAATGGGCACATGTTAGCTGAAAAATAGGTCTTGTTTTTAGCTGTCTCTGTCAATTAGCACAAATAAGAAACACCATTGTAAAAACCTTGTGGCAGGTACCATTTTATATGATGCCGAGAGATCAGGTGTTTATGAGCCGAGGACAGGATGTGGTCCCTGTTCTGAAGGAATTTAAGAAGCCATGATGGGGCAATATAAGATGAATGATGAGGGGCTTGTTAGTCCGAGGCGCCAGAGCCTGGAAACATCATTCTGGCTGCAGAGGGCAAGGCAGCTTCTTGGGGAAGACGATACTTGAAATGGATCTTGAAGGATGGTGAAGCGTTTGACAGGTGGTGACTGGGGCCAAAAACAAAGACAAGGATGTGAAAAATGCAGGGCAACTTGGATGGGGAGCAGAAGACACAGTTGGGGCTCTCAAGATAGATAAATCTGATGAGGTAGCAGACTGCAGAGCACGTGGAATTCTGGGCCAGAAAGCTAGGAAGTCCTCGCAGGGTCCAGGTGAAGTTCTGAATTAAGACGCAGTAGCGAAGTCTGGCCGGGGGCCTCGGTGGGTGGGAGTACCTTTCTGTACACCAAAAGGCTGTGGGTTCAATCTCTGGTCTGGGCACTGGCCTCAGTTGCAGATTCATTCCTCTCTCAAGGTGCTTATGGGAGGCAACTGGTTGGTGTTTCTCTCTCACATCATTGTTTCTTTCAGCAAGTTGGTGATTGCAGTGCAGGGCGTGAAGGATTAGAAGTACCAAAGAGGGCTGGGTTTGGAGCCTGGGTGGCTACTATAATCGAAATGCCAGGTACAGCAAACCGCCATTTTTTCTTTCACAACCACACGCTTCTAGGAACAGTAATCTGTATTCATTGTTTTCCCTTTCATCTCAAATCACAGTTCCATCTGTGGTGTCTGTCCTCTGTATCTCGTTTACCCAAGCCACCAGTGACCTCCAGCCGGCCAGATCTAACGGACCGGTTCAGTTTTCAAGTATCGATCTCTTTACTGTATGTGCACCCTTCCCCATTCCCTCTGTGACACTCTCTGTCCGCTGATTTTTATGATTTCATTTTCAGCATGAGAAGCACTTCAAAAAGGGCAGAAAATCTGCAAAGCACTCAGAGATCTTTAGCACGATAGCAGAGCCAAACACGGAGCGTAACAGACAGGACGGAACTGTCTTCTATGCAGTGCATGAGAGCAAGAAGTCTTTGCTCTTTGGTTTCTTTCTCTGAAAAGTAGAGGATGGTGAGTCTAACCCTGATTTTGCAGGTATGACAACGTCTAGTTAATGAATTGCCCTGAAGAGACATTAGAATGTATGGGGTGCTAACAAATACTGTGCAAGTAGAGATTAAATCAGACCGAGTGATTTATTAGACAAGTCTAAAAAGTGATATCATTGGCTCGAGGGAGTAGCATTGGACTGGATTATAAGATCGCTGAACTTGGAGTGACTGAGTTGTGGATATTTATTGTTGTTTGAACTGCAGGAACCTGACGTAACTTCTAGGTTTCCAAACTCCAGAATGTTGCATGTATTCGTTCTGCAGCTCCATCGAAAGTGACTGAAGATACTAAGCTATGGTGGTTAAAGCAGTGAAAGTAAATAGATGTTCCCCCTCCATTGGTTTTATTGAGCTGCAATTTTGTATACAAATTGGAGCCCCTGTTTATTATTTCCCTTAATGATTGCTCTATCACATTCTCACTTTTGCAAGCTACAGCACATTTTTTCCCCACTGCGGCCACAGTGAGCTCCAACGGGACTTCAAGCCCAGCTGCAGGCTTTCCGTCTGTGTCTGTTGCCTCCAAAAGCAATAAAGATTCCACTGTCATGTTCGGGTTGGAAATCTTAGTGTTGCCCAAAGTGGTAGAAAATCAATCTCAATCTCTCTCTCTGCCCCCCCCCCCCAAATAAACAGAGACATGCTGGTCAGAGGAGATAAACTTTGGATGTTCTAATAAGTAAGCTACACCAGGAACCACTGAGCAGAGGGAAAGCCAACCAAGGAGACAATTTTAGGAACTGTTTGAGAAATGTGCTTCCTCTTACATATAATTTGACTTCCATCTTTAGCCTGGGTTCTACAGCCTTGATTTTGGTATGTGAGGGTTTCTTTCCATTTAGCTGAAGGGGATATTACAGCCTTCTCAGGTTAAAATGTATTTACAAATCACCCAATCTTTCACATAAATATAAGCCTCATGGAAGGTTTACTGTTTGTTTGTTTTTCCTTCTGGTATATGTTAAAAGCAGTCAGCTTAAAGGCACCCAAGTTTGGCTCATGGGGAGAGGGTGGGGGACAGAGAAAATCCCTTTGTTTACAGTCAGTGGGGACTTGGAGCACGGCTATGCCGTATGAGATTTTTTCTGTGGGTTACAGGACTTTTTCAGCTTTTTCTTTCATTTCAGCCGATGAGTCACCACTTCAGTAGACCCGTAGTTCCCAACTCTGTTGGTGTTCTGACATGTTAAAATGCTACAATTCTCAGTGGCTATTAGTACGTAACATTTAACCATATTGATTTTACAGGATTGTTATAGGATTAGTCAAAATATATGTTAAACTCATAATACGGTGAATAGTACATGGGAAATGCTTGTTTTGTTTTGTTTTTTTAGATTTACTGAGGTATGATTGACAAAAGTTGTGTATCTTTAAAGTGTACAACATGATGTGTTAATATATGTATGCTTTGTGAAATGGTTACCACAATCAAGCTAACATATCCATCATCACCTCACATAGTTACCTTTTTTTTTTGGTGAGAAAAATTAAGATCTATTCTCTTAGTACACTTTGAGCACACAATATGGTGTTGTTCAGAATTGTCTCCATGCTGTGCAGCAGGTCTCCAGAATTCGCTTATTCTGTATCCCTGGGTCAAAATAGATGAAGCTTGGTCAAAATGAATCCAAAAGAATGTCTCTCCATTTTCCCGCCCCCCAGTCCTTGCTAACGGCCATTGCAGCACAAAGAGAGATTATGCAGTGTTCACTTGCCTCTCTGCAGGTTGGGCTAATTTCACACAGCTTTTTGTCCTCTGGCTTATTCATGTTATCGCAAATGGCAGGACATCCTCTCTTAAGGCTGAGTAATATTCCATTGTCTGTATTTATATCTGTGTGTGTGTGTGTGTGTGTGTGTGTACATACATCATATTTTCTTTATTCATCCATCAGGGGACACTTACGTTGTTTCCACATCTCGGCTGTGGTGATTCATGCTGCCGTGAGCACGGGAGGGCAGATACCTGCCTGCGGTCCTGGTTTCATTTCCTTTGGCTGTACACCCGGAAGTGAGATTGCTAGATCACGTGTGGCCCTAGTTGTTATTTTTTGAGGACCCTCCACTGCTGTTCATGATGGCTGTGCCAGTTTACGTTCCCATTAACTGTGCAAGGGCTCCCTTTTCTCCACAGCTTTGCCAACACTTATCTTTTTGATGACAGACATCGTAACTGGTGTGAGGTGACACCTCCTTGTGGTTTCTGTTTGCCTTTTCTTGGTTAGTGACGTTGAGTATCTTTTCATGTGCTTGTTGCATTTTGAAAAATGTTTATTCAGGTCCTTTGCCCATTTCTTAAATTGGGTTGTTTTCTTGCTATTGAGTTGTTTGGGTTCCTTATATATTTTGGATATTAACCTCTTATCAGACACAGGATTTGAAAAGATTTCCCCCCATTCTGTAGGCTGTCTCTTCACTCCATCACTTGGTTGCCTTTACCGTGTAGAAGGTTTTAGTTTGATACAGTCTTGTTTGTCTATTTTTGCTTTTGTTGCTTGTGCTTTGGGGGGTCATAGTAAAGAAAATCCTCGCCCAGCTCAATGTCAAGAAGTTTTTTCTAGTAGTTTTCCAGTTTCAGGCATTGCATTCAGGTCTTCAGTTCGTTTCCACCTGACTGTGTATGCGGTCTGAGGTGAGGGTGTGGCCTCTCTCTGCTGCGTACCGTTCATTAGAGAGGCCGTCCTTTCCCCATTGTGTGTTCTTGGCAAGAAGACACGTGGTTTATGGAAGCTTTTGTCTTGGTACTTTCACGATTTCTCAAAGAAAAACCTCGAGCACTACGGTCTTTTAAGAGAGGAAGTAGTTTCAATACTAAGACATCACTATTAAAAGAATGAAAACTCACTAGTGTGCTGGAGAACATGAGACGTTTGCATAGAGCTGAGTGCGCTGATGGAAAGTCGGAACAATTTAGAAATTTCTCTGGGATTCAGCGAACACTCCATAAATGATTATTAAAAACACAACAGACCCTAGCAGCCATTGGGATCGATGATAAGGGTTATCATTTGGCTGTGTATGAGATGAGAAAAAAACTAAGATTCTGGGACTTATTTTTTTTTTTCAAGTAATAAATTAACGAGTAACTGGAGCTGATTGAGGAGACTAGAGAAAACAACTGGCTGTCTTAGTTACATAGCAAATGGCCAGTCTTTTCTGTGTCCTCGACAAGGGTTGCTTTATGGTGGAAAACGTTATGGAGCAATTTGTAATTTTAACGGTGCTTTCTCAGCCCTGGTCTTATTCATTCCGTACGGGGACCCTGTGAATTATAAGCCGTTTTAGTTTGATGCAGTCAGACCTTAGTCAGGCGGTGCTGGGGAGGAATCCCAGCTTCGACAATGATTGGTTATGTGACCTAGCACAGATCACTTACATTTCCTGAACTTTAGTTATTCTCCCGTATAAATGAAGATCACATTTACCATGCTTGAGCTCTGTAGAAATTAGCTTATGACAAATGCTTAGCATCATATTGGGAACCCTGCAGGTGTTCAGTTTACTGGGGGCAATTTTTGTCTTTATTGTTCTTGACATAATTGGAGAGGGGTCAGTGATCCTGAGGTGAAGGACATGGGGGCCCAAGGAATGTAAGTGACTTCACCTGCTGCTCTGTCTGAAGGACACACAGCCACACCACATGCTGCAAGGGGCACCCGCTGAAGAGTGAGGGCCAGGCAACCTCACCGGCCACCTGGTCCGCGGCTTGGTTGACTTTTTTACATACACTGTCTCATTGTGATGCTAAAACTTTGGAAAGAGCTTGGGCTTCTTTTTCAACTTCTTTTGCTGCCCAGAAATATTACAGAATCCCTCGATAGGATCACTTTGATTTTTCTTGTATTTCAGGGGCAGCATAAACAATTCCAGTAACAGGTTATTAGATAATGATTGATATGCCTGGTTTGTAATAATTGTATTAAATGATCTCCTGCTGTACAGTTAGGACTGCAAGGGTTGAGACTAGTTAGTTATTGTCCCGGGATTAACTAGCAAATCATCTGGAAACTGAGCAACTATCATGTGGCAGTGATTTATTTCGCTGTGCCCCAAAAAAGTTTATGTTGCTCTAACGTTCTCAGAGATCAAATTTTAGGGCTCTTAAGAACCTAGAAAAGGTGATAAATATTTGTGGTTCTTGACTTATTCCCCATGAGGAGAAGAAGACTTTTTTTTTCACAATCACAGCTATAGATGGAGAGAAGTGGTGTATTTTTTTCCATCATATAAGCCATTGGTTTAGATCCACAAACATTTTAGGCTTGTTTCTCTGGATCCCTAATTTCAAAAGAAGCCTGGTTTTGTCCACCCACTTAGATGAAATCTTAGGAAACTAGAAGCTAATAGTTTCTGAATTTTGCCTCGGGGAACTCAGATTTTTACTTGAGAGCAGTTAGTCTTGGAAAGTCAGTAAATGGGTTCGTCTTTCCCTGATGTTTGCCTTTTTTCCCTAAGAAAACTACCATCAATGACAATAAAAACATACTCAGTTTACTAGTTCATCTGTTCGTGTAACAAGTATTGATAAAGTGCCTTCAGTTGTGCAGGGGGGTGCCAGAAAGCTGACTCTTTCGAACAAACAGCCTTTATTTGCAGCATTTGGTGATTTCTGGGGGTGCACCTTCCCTGGTGGTTGATTTCAGACTCTCAGCATACCCTCACCGATCACAGAGTTGGACGGAGCAGAACTGGTTCTGCCCAGCGGGCTGACCCAGCTGCAGCCCACTCCCGACCACGTACCTTAGAGAGCCAGACTGTACATAAAGTCTTAGTACCAGATGGAAGTGGAAAAAGTCAGCTACATGTCAGACAAAGCTAAGATGGTCTGACTTATGTTTTGAGAAACGAGAGTTCTAATCAACTAGAGTGTAAAGCAAAACTGGATGTTTCAAATTAGGTCTCGACGCTGTCTCCACCTCTGTGACTGATATAGATTGCTCTGGGATTTGAGTCTAATCAGTAGAAATGTAATGAGTTTGGAATTTTCAACCATGTTGGAAAATAAGATGGCAATGGAGTGATACACTATTATCCCTTCACACAAACCACTGCCCAGTGTGTGTTCGTGGGGCTCTTCCATCGAGAACAGTTATGGAGGTGCAGTGAGTGTCATTTCGGGACTCTAGATACCTTCTTTGCCTCAGTCGGTCCGAGCAGTCCACTAAAGCTAAAGCTTTGGGATTCCGTGTCCTGTGTTCTGCTGCACATCTATAGCTAGCGTCTACAGGCAGGCCAGTCCCTGTACAATGTCACACGGGAAAGGGATAGTGGGAAATTGATAGATTAGTATAATCCATCCTCACTCCCAGAAAAAAATTCCATGGGTAAGCCCTATGGGTGGGGGGTCAGCAGTTTCCCGCGTGATGGTGTATGCATTTTTCTTCGTGTGTTAGCCATCTAAACAAGTTGTTGAACTCGCATTGTGTGCAGATTTTGTTTCTTGATTTTTAAAAGTGAACATCATGTCACAGCTACGTCCTCATGTAATTAAAACTCGGTTACGTTTTCAGTAGGCACAAAATAGTTCATCATTTTCCTAAACATTCTACAGTTTTAGACATTGGGGTGTTTTTTTCATATTTTTCTTTTATTATAAAAATGCTTCAGGAGATGTCCCCGTCTACAAATCTTTGGTCATATGTCCGATTATTTTTTTTAGAAGAGATTCTTGAAGTCAAGGGTGTGAATAGTTAAACAACTTTGGAAACCACAGAGTTGAATTGCTTTGGATCGAGATGGTCCCGGCATGCTTTTCAATAGTGTGGCGTGTTCGGCTGGGGCCTCACAGCAACTTTTTTGCATCAAGAATTATAATTTTTAAAACATTACTCATACGATGGGCAAAAAGTGGTATATTATGTTAATTTGCCTTAAGAATACTAGTGAGGTTCAACTTTTTGGTATGTTAATTGTTCATTTGAATTTCCTTTTCTGTGAATTATCCGCTCATATCCTTTGTCTCTTTATTTTTTTTTTAATTTAAATTTTCTTTTTCAATTACAGTTTACATTCAGTATTATTTTGTATTTCGTTTCAGGCATACAGCACAGCGGTTAGACAACCATACACTTTCCAAAGTGTTCCTCTCGGTATTTCCGTTACGCACCGGCCACCACACACAGTTGGTACAATGTTTTGACCATGTTCCCTCTGCTCCGCTGTGCATCCCAGTGACTATTGGTAACTACCAACCCACACTTCTCAGTCCCTTCACCTTTTTTGCCCAGTCCTCCAACCTCCTCTGGCAACCGTCTGTCTGTTGTCTGCGTCTGTTTCTATTTTGTCTCTTTCTTTATTTTGCTCTTTAGGGCCCACATGTAAGGGAAACTGTATGGTGTTTGTCTTTCTCTGACTGACTTATTTCACTGAGCATAATGCCCTCTGCATCCGTCTGTGCAGTCACAAATGGTACGATCTCATTCATTTTAACGGCTGAGTAATATTCCACGGTATATCTGTACCACAACTTGTTTATCTACTTGTCTATTAATGGGTACTTGGATTGCTGCCGTATCTTGGCTACATTCACTGGCTACAATGAACATAGGGGTGCATATGTTCTTTTGAATTAGTGTTTTGAGTTTTTTTTCAGATATGTACCCAGAAATGGAATCACTGAGTCACAAGTCCTTTGCCTATTGAATTCTTGGACTATTATATTGAGAGTGAGAGGATATAACTTTGTCTTTCATCCTCGATGCAAATATTTCACCCAGTTGAGTTTTTTTTTATATTAGTTAGCATATTCTTGTGATATGTGGAAATTAAAATGTGTATCAAAGGTACCTCTGTATTTCCCTTTGTAATTTCTCCCATTGAATTTAAGCTTAGCAAGTTCCAGTGCATTCAGATAGAATATTTCCCTATATTTTCTTTTGCTTTTTGTGATTTTAATTTTTTAATACTTAAGTCTTTATTCTGCATAGCTCAGTTCATAAACATAATTTAAAGATTAATATCTAACCGATTATCCTAACATCTACGGTAGAATACTGCTCTCATTATCCATTAATTTGTGATGTTCCAGTTTTCATATATTTATTATTAATTTATAATAAGTCCTGTTTCTGAAGCATTTATTTTCTTCCACCTTTCTGCCTAGTCTTATGTCAATACCATTCTTATTTAATTATTATACACATAATATTTTAATAACTTCTATTGCTATTTTTCTTATTATTACCTCCATTTAAAAATGAGCTGGTTTAAATAGATGTTTTTAAAAAAAAATTATTTATTTTTAAAGAAGGGGAAGAGAGGAAGAGAAAGGGGGCAGGGAGAAACATCGATGTGAGAGAGAGACATCAGTCAGCTGCCTTCCATACATAACCTGACTGGGGACCAAACCCGCAACCAGGGCACGTGCCCTGACCAGGAATCGAACCCGTGACCTCTCGGTTTGCGGGACAATGCCAAACCCACGGAACCATACCGGCCAGGACTAAATAGATTTTAAAAATTACATTAGAAAAAACTTCTTGTTGGGATTTTTGATTATCAGTCTGTCACGCTTACATATATATTTGGAAAGAATTGTCATAGTCCTACCACTTTAATGTAAATGACAGCACAATTATTTAGCTTACAAGTCAAAACAAAAGGAAAACCAGAAGTTGAGGTGCAGAAGGGCCATCGAGGACTGGAAGTGCATGGACCAACTGTACTTGGGTCAAGGTTTCCTTCCAAGTTTTTTAGCTGTAAAGTCTTGACCAAGTCCCTCAAGACTTCTGGGACATGTACATACGTGTTTTTGATCCCTATAAAGATCCATATTCCTCTGAGATGGACACGCCGGGACCAGAACCTGAAAACTACCACTGAGTTTCATTTCCTTCACCTGGAAAAATCTGTAAACTATGTTCACTCTCTACCTAGCCCTTTTAAACATCAAATGGTTCAGTTTTTGTACCCTTTCCCCACTATAGAGAGAGGTCATTGACAAAAGGACCCAAACATTTTCAGGCTGCAAAGAATGCCTTCGTGTTTTATAAGCAGGAGGCCTGTCAGGCAAATTGCCCTTGGCAGGAAAACAGATCATATATCTTGAGCTTATCTGCCTTCTTCAGGCAGCAGCCAGCCCTGATGGCCCCGGGATGTGGGGATGTGCGCAGGGAGACCTGGCAGACCCTCACTGAGCTGGGCCGCCTTGCCCCAGGCATTTGACAACTGCTCTCTCCCCAGCCTGTGGTTTAGGAAGCTCAGCTTCTCCCCCCCCCCCCCGCCCCCACCCCGTTGATGACTCTCTGCTGTCATTTTCCAACTACCTACTACTGTTTATCTGGAATCCAAACATCTGGGAAGCTTTAAGAGACCAAATTTGTTGAGGGCACAGACTGCACTCTGGTTTTATGTGCGCAGGACAAGTAAACATGTTGATAGCAGAACTTATTAAAGTGCAACTTCTGTAATATAATCCAGGGTTGGGAGGATGTAGTTCCCTCTCCCATGGTACCAGGTATGGTGGAATTTCAGGTCTGGAAGAGACAGAATGATCGCCAGCTTCACCCTTTCCACTTTGCAAAGAAGGAGCCTGATTCAGAGAGATGGTAACGTTTCTACGAGGCATTGCGAGTCAGTGGCAGAGCTGGGAGCAGAAAAGAATGGAGCTTCCTGGATTCTTTCCACGTGGCTGGTACTGCACCGTTCTAGAGGGAACACAAGGCTAGGCGAAGAGTTCAAGGGTGTACTTGACAATCCAGGGAACGTTAGAGGCAGTGACAGGGTATCCTGAAAACACCTGGCTGACAGAGGTTTCAAACACAGTCTTATAAAAGTCTGAAAGAAGTAAAAACGTTGAGAAAATCAAGTTTGTACCTTGAAGAGTCTCTTCTTGGGTCTTGGATATTTTCTCTCTCATTTATAGGAAAATATTGAATAGGAGGAAATGTTTTTACTTTGGCTGATAGTAGAAAATACTGGATCTGGTTATAACCCGGTTTTCAAAAATACGAATATCCAGATTTGATCATCTCCCCAGCCAGTCTGATTAGTTCTGTAGAGGGATTATTATTAAAATCGGGGACAAGAATATCTACCTGTCCAATCCCTTTGGCTGGTTTCTGGATTCTTCCCAATCTGTCTTCGTCTGACTTAGCAACTGCGAGATCTACTTTCCCTAAGTGGAGGGCTGCTTTTAGCGGATTCAATTCCAGCTTTTGAAAGTCTTCTGAACTTTGCTGATTTTGATCTCCAAGTCTTCTTGTTCTTGCTCTTCCTTCTCTTGGAGTATCCAATGTTATCTTCTCACAGATAGCTTTAGTCAGCTCTGATCTATCCTGGCTCTCAGCCTCCAGGACCTTCATACACTTGTCACACATTTTTATGCTTTCTGGCCTCGTCTCCCCCAACTGAGTTTGAACCTTAGAAGGATAGGAAATGCAAGAATTTCCTCTTGAGTAGCCCTAAGACCACGAACTTATTGTAAGGGGCACGAGTGGATTGAAAAGAAGAAATCCAGTTGAATGTGGGGAAGAGAGAGGATCAAGTTCAGGGGCCGCGACTATTTCCTGTCCCAGGCCTTGGTCGCAGTCAGGCCTGACACAGCTCTCTCTATATTGATTCTTGAATTCTCATTACCACACGTGGAAGGACAGCCCCTTGGGGGCTCTCATTTCCCACATTTCTCTGGCTTATTTCACGGTCTCTTTCCTCTCAATGACCTTGTTTTACTTTGAGTCATGGCAACAATTATTTGCTCTCTCTACATATTCATTCCCCCCTCCCCCTAAATAGTTTCAGGTATTTACTTTCAAGATCTACAAGGATTATTGTAAGAAAAACAAATTAGGCAGACAGGCTGTGACTTGAGCAGAAAGTTTGTCAGAGGCGAACTGGAAATGCCTCTTTTCTAAGCTTGTAATTCCCCATGACGTAGCTCCATCATAACCAGTCATCCTGGACTACCGTGATCTGTGCTTGTGTTTCCTTCTCCCATCGTTAGTCCTTGAGCTCAGCTTTATTGATTTTTACGTGCTGAGTACCTAACACAGTGTCTGGTGTACAGTAAGCCCACAATAAATGTGTGTAGGACACGGAAGAGATCTTAGATTTCTTGAGTATATGTGCTGCCAACGTGAGCACAATCTTAGATTTCTTTAAAAAAAGTTTCATAATAAGTGAAAAACTATCCCTCCTTTTTTTCTTTAATTTTTTTTTTTTTTTTTAGTAGTAGTAGACAAAATGATGGTCTGGACACTTCAGGGAACAAAATGGCGTCTTCTTTCTCCACCTCACAGCCTCCTGGTTTCCCCTGAATGCTACCTCAGCTTGTTACGTGGGCCTTGTCTGTGTGGTTGCAAGCATCTGTCCTTTCTATTTAAGGTTCTGTGGTTCATCTATGTAAGGTTCTTATATGGAAAAAAAAAGGCCAACGCTTGCAGCAATGGTTTGCTGAAGCTGGTGAAATGGATGGGTTTTGTTGACAAATAGTCCTGGCCTGAATTGCTGACATTTCTCAGCCCTCCGCTGGATTGCACAACATTGTGTAACATTACGTGGAAATAGATGAGTTTATTAGCGATGAGTTGTGTTTGTGGCTGTGTCCGTGTCGGATAATAAACATCTTTTGTGGGTACTCACAGCAATAACGACACCGCTCTTTTTCAGTTTGCCCTTTACCATAAACTATGCCATTATTCATTTCAGTGGGAGCATCTAACCTCAAAGAATGTTATGAGAGGAGCTTGTTGAAACAGAGTAATGGACAGTAGGTTCAGAGTAATTCGCTCCTGGCAGGACCATGGGGTAGCTGAGCAGCCAGCTTCTTCTATGTTGGTGGTCTGCAATATTTCTGCTTTAAACCATTCATATCGAACACAGCTTTGCCCACTAGATCCAGGAGTTTTCAGGGACTGAGAACAGTACTGTGTTTTCTGGAGGTGGCCCTAGTGATTATGGGGTGAGCCTGTGCCTCCAGGGTGTGCTTCTTGAGGAGACTCAGAGGAACTGAGGTCCCTGCCCTCACAGAGCCCACAGTCTAGCATACCCGATCAAGCCACTGACGGGGCTCAACCCTCAAGTGCAGGAGCCCAAATCCAAGCTTGTCACCAGGTAGAGCTGAACTCCCAGATGGCTGGGATGGTTGGGCTGTGTGAGGGTGAGGTAGAATTAGGGAAGGTCAGCAGGAAAACAAGTGAATGGGAGGTCTGGAGATTATGGTCACCAAAAAGGAGTAGAGAGAATGTTCTAGTTTGCCCCGGGGTGGGTCATACGGGAAGTTAAGGAGGAAGGAGCAATGAGTTGTGGGAAATGGAAGGGAAATGAAACCATTAGATAAGCAAACCAGCTAAAATTCCCTCGGCAAAAAAAAAATCTCATTACTCTTGGTCTGACTCACTAAAGAGTTTTAGGTAAGACATTAAAAGAGGCAGAATCTAAGCTGAGTTCAACAGGCGTTTATTATCATGCGTTTGCCACCAGCAGGGCGGTGGGCTAGGTGTCAGAAGACCAAGATGAGGAAGAAGTGGTCCTGCCCTGTCTAGCCAGAGACAAGGTCTAGATGGATTGTTTTAATACTCTGTCATAGGGCTGGGCTAGAGGGGTGCCCAGGGTGCTATGGAAGCCCAGAGGAGTAGGACCCCATTTGACCTTGAGAAGGGTGGAAGGTGAGTGTGAAAGAAGGAAGGCATGAGATTCATTGTCATAAAGAAGTCTGTGTGGGGTGGGGGCGTGGAGAGGGAGTGGGCAAGGTTCTCACAGGTAGAAGGGAGAGTCTTCACACCTGAAACTGCATGATGTTTGCTGAGGCTGCTTACTGAGCCTGAACCTCTGGACCATCCAGTTTGAGTTGGGGTGGGTGGATAGAGGGAGATGCATCGGGACCCCAGGCAGGGAACCGTGTGCACCACGGGGGCTGACCCTGAGAGCCTGCGAGGGTCTGAAGATGGGCACTAGCATGTTGGGGTTGTGAGGAGGGACAGCGGGAGGGCCACAGCTCTTCGCAGTCCAGGGTCTCTTAAAATGAGAGGTCTGGGGACTTGCCTCGGGGGACGGCAGTGAGAGTGGAAAGGAGTGATGGGTGCATAAAGCATTTGTCACTAGAAATTCCGAAGGTGCTGGAACTGTCAGGACATGGAGGAATGGAGGAAGAGTCTGGACTCCCTCCACGTGTGTGGCTCCCGTGACTGACTTTGTGGCGCTGCCTCTGACTGCCCCTGGGTCTGACGGGCTGAGGGTCAGGCGCCTCCTGGCATCTATTCTGAAAGGAGACAGGCAGTGAACTTGCTTCACCCCACCCACTGGTGGTTCGACGGTCAGAGGAGAGGAGGTCACCCGTCCTGGCTCCACCAGCTACTGGTAGTCTTGTCCCTGCAGGCAGGCTGGTGAGTGCCTGCCCTGCTGGGTGCTCTGAGGACCCCTCTGGAGATGGATGTGAAGGGTAGGAGGTGCTGTGCCGCTGGTGGTTGGCGTCATTCCTCAGAGAGCTCCCTGTCCCTTTTCTCTGCTCAGCCCTTTTCCCAGCGTGGTGGAATTGGTGGCACTTTGTCCCTAGAACACCCCCTCCGCAGGAAGGCTAACAGAGCAGACACTCGAAACCAGCAGAGAGGACTCAGCATTTGGGAGCGTGTGTGGGTTTAACGTTGAGTCAACATTATTCTAACACCTTCAAGTTCACTGAATATTTACAGCGTCTAGTAGGTGGCAGACGGAGCTCAGCACCAGGAGGGCTCCTTCCCCACCCCCCCACCCCCCATGCTAGCAGATTCCTGCAGCTCTTGGAAAGCCACAGTGAGATTTTTCTCCCCTCCTGGCATTTTTTTTTTTTTTATGGTTGAAACATTTAAGCTGATTTAAATGTTTTCTATTAAAAAAAAAAAAAAAAAGGAATAAGGAGGCCACAGTGGAATCTTCAGGAAAGACACTGTTTGCAGTTCTGTATAAATGAAAGTCAGAAAGAGGCTCAGAAAAGGATAACTCCCCACCCCCACCAGCTCCCCCCTCCCTCCCCAACAAAACAAAACAAGAAGTTTCTTATAAGCTGCCCTGGCTCCGAGTTCACAGACAAAGGGACAGAGGAAAGTTCCTGAAAGGTCCCGGGGACAGACATTGATATCCGTAGGTAACGTAAAAGCTCCTGCTGACTTCAGCTGGCCTGTAGTTCTTCCAGAAGAGTCAGAAGCTTTCACACGGGTTTTTTTTAATGTTGGAAAAACCAGTCAGGAGAAAAAAAAAAAAAGAAAAGTTCTTTTTCCCTCTCCTTTTAATATTGTTTTCAGTAGCACAATGCATTTAAAGTAAGGCCTAGATTCCTCAGTGTACTATGGCCTCAGGCCACGATTTAGATGGAAAATTTAAGTAAGATTAATGCAGTTTATTATCCGACAGGATATCCCTACAAGCCACACTATTTGGCTGAATTTTAGATTCCTGATCTAATATTTCAGATGAGATTTCCAGATGGGTGTCTTATTCCTGTATTAGTTTAGTCAGGGTGATATAGAGTTTGTAAAACAGGAGAGGTTAAACTACTTTTAACACTTGATTAATCATGGAAATTACTTTGTTACTGTTTGAATTCACTGACTTTTGTTTATTAAGTAACTCCCTAAGACCCAAAGCCAACACAAACTAGAGGCACAGTTCCAGCTTTGCTAATTTATTTGATGACTTCTTCAAAGGGAAATTTTTAAAAAGCAGTAAATTTATGCTTCCATGGAAAGGCTGCTCCATGCTTGCTGCTTGCCCTGAGAGAGAGAAATGGCCAGGTTTACAAGACGGAGACATGTACGTGTGTGCACGCGCGCACACACACACACCCAAACCCATATTCTAATTTCCTGGACCATTTCTGGACAGATCAATCTTTAAAACAAATTGGATGAGTGATTATCAGAGCTTTTGCTACTTCAATCAAGAATCAGACGGATAACACAGAGACTGTCTGAGGTGACTAACCATACATATATTCTGCCATTTTATAAACCGCTGGCAGGTCTAGTGAGGGAGGTGGATCCCAGCTCACCCAGGGAGGCCGCTCTGGATGGAGGGATGGGCCATGGAGAAAGAGCCTGAGACAATTAAACACCCTGTGCAGCCGACTCAGTTCTCAGCAGGCAGCGAAGGGGGAGGGCTGATTGAGAAAGGGGACACAGCTCCAAACCAGCACTTCTTTATGGGATAGGAAAATTTCCTGAAGTCTGGATTTGGTAAATTGATTACAATCGCTTTTCAGAGACCTATCAGGAGCAAACCCGTGGGCTGCAGACATAAATTTGAATTCCAGAGTCTCTGACTAACCCAACTCATAAATGGATTCCTCAAAGCTGACTGAGCCAGAAGACCCAGCTTTGGAAAACCACTTGGCAGGGATCATTACTTTCAAAATGAGATGAACTGCTCTATTTAGCCCTCATTCAAAACTTTACAGAAATGCCAGATTTCCATAAACACAGGTTTCCTTGAATTTCCAGGGCTTTGATTAACTGGTAGATGAGGGTGTCTCGCAAACACAGATTTGTATGCAACATTCAACTTGGATGGGCTCGGGAGCTGGAGAACAACACAAAGCTTTCCCTCTTCCTCCTACGATGTGGGCTCTTCCCTTGTTTTTCAGAGAGCTCGTTGTGTTCTGAGAAGCTCGGAGAATTAAAAATTAGTTTATGGTTTAAAAATGTGGTGATCTATCATATTCTTGTCATTGATGTCACCATCTGTTAAGCTTTTCATGACTGATTGACAGCCCACTGCTTTATGGTGTGTCTTTAATGCCCCAGAGGAATGAGAGAATTAAAAATATACACTTTTGTCTCTGCTGAGAAAGTCATAAAGTTGTGGCTTCTCCTAAATAAAGAGGTTGCTTGCAAAGAGAGATTTTCTTGTTTTAATGGGTTTTCATTTTTCCTCTTATGGCTGGTTTTCTCCATTGATACAGGCACATTGGTCAGAGAACCTAAAATTTATGTAACATAGATCCCCAGAGCTAAAAATTTGAGTGGTTGCTTTTTTTTTTTTTTCCTCCTGGTTTCCACATTCAAGTCAATAAAAACAAAATAAATTTGCAGGCTAAATAGCCAATTTTCTGTATTCTGAAAAGCTATTTTTTTTTCCAAGGGAGGTAGCTTGGCGCCTAGGACTGACTTGGGTTATAACATGGACCTGTCGCCTCCATGGGCTTTGTTCTGTATTTCCGTCCATGCCTGCCGTTTGTCTATAGGGTTTAAACATCAGAGATTATGCAAGAAGAAAGTATTAGTTCAGGTAGTTAGGCCGCTTCAAACAGGTTGAATCTTTAGTTTTTCCTGGAAGGACTAACAGGTATCCAGAGGCCAGGTTTATTGAGTATACGTTTCAGCTTCATTGACAGCAGGCTGAAAACAAGTAGTTATGAGCGACTTTGGCTTCAGTTGTAACCTGCTTCTGGGTAGTAGGAGCTCATGTGCTTGTCTAATGAATTGAATCGTGCAGGTGGTTCTCCCAAAGTTCAAATTCTAGTTGTAGGAGGGAGTGACACCGAAGTCGTCCTCAGAGCATCCTCAGATCACGGTTTGGTTCTAGGCCACAGGAGAGCAGGGACAGTCCTGAGGTCACGAAGGGGTGAGTCTAGCCCAGCCACGACTGGACAGCAGTCCGTGTAGTCATTTTGTTCGAGCGTGAGAGTTTCAGGACTTCCCTCTGAGATTTGCCGTAATGGCTCCACCTACTCAGAGCTTGACTCGGGCTTCCCCACAGTACCTGGCAAGCAGCTGGAGCTCTCTGCGGGTCAGGTGCTGTTTGTAGATTGTACTCCATCTCCTGCCTCTCATCCTGGTCATCTTCCTCCTAAACATCATCATCATCACAATCACTTCCTGCCCTTAGTGACTAACTTAGAGATTAACCAAGGCAAACATATCTTAGCCAGTTTAGCTGATTTCTTCTCTTTTTTCTCGTTCTCCCCCACCCCCTCTTGTCCTTCTCTTTGAAGAACCCAAACCAAGTAGATAAGCTTCCAGAAGCGGTCCCTACAGAATGCAGCACAAATATCTATGTGAAGGGGCTCAGCTTCAGTGGGATAAGCAGATGCAGAGCTAATCTACGAGTACTCCTGGGTCTGGCTCCCTTATGGGGCTTCTGGGATTAGCTCTTGGAGGCTCCACAATGCAGAGACCCTGAGAAATCCCACCCCTTTGTCTGACAGAATGAGATGCCGTGGAACTGAGTGTTTTGTGTAAGGACAGAAAAAGTATGGGAACCCTGGGTGCAAAGGGAATGAGGATAATAAAAAGGCAACAGAATCCACTCAATGATTAGTCGGAATTTCCTTGCTATACTGTGGGCAAGATTCATTTTAAGAAGTCACAGGAGGCTCTGCCAACAGGGATCTCGCGTGTGTGTAACGTTAAGGCAGAGGGGGTGAGTTGCTACGTGAATGCACTTAGTGTGACTTGGTAATTTTTCCATGGAGCTAGGATGCCTCTTCTGTCCCATCCTCTTCTCTTCCTGAGGAGTGCCTGGTCAGCTGCTGCCTGCCAGCTACTCCAGGGTGGAGATCCGCCACCAGCGCTGCTCCTGGTAACTTTCAGGAAGGAGCACCACAGGCAGACCGCCCTCATTCTTTACCTTCACTGTTCGTCTTGCAGGATTTCTGTCTCCTAGGCACTGTGCTAAGCAGCAGGAATACAATGGCGTTTGTAATCTGTAGAGGAGACTGATTTAACCAAGTCTTTCTAAAGAAATGTAAATTGCAAGTGAGGCAAATTCTGTGAAGGTAAAGCACTTTGGCGTAAGATAGCACCATGCATTTAGCTGCTCAGCAAGGTCTGGGGTGTCAGGAGGGAACTGGGTGCTGAGCAGGCGTTTACTGGAGCAAGAGAGGAGCAAAGGAGGTTCCGGTTAGAGAAAGAGACTGTGGGACAGCATAGGTTCTCCCAGCCGAAACCACACCATGGTCTCCACAGGAGGTGCGGTGGAGGTGGACAGCACGTCCCTTCCATCACCTCCCAGCAGACATTTGTCACCTGGATCTTGGGACCGGTTCTGCCACCTGTGCCCCAAGATTTTTATGGCCTCGTACGTGAAAGGGCTCTTTATGGTCTGGCTCTAAACCCTCAATATGCTTCATTCTAAAAAAAAAAAAACAAAGAAAGTACAGGGGTAGGGTGGCCTCTTGAAGAAGTCACACTTTCCTCCACTACAGAACCTACTGGGTTCCATCTTCTTTGTTTCAATTTCTTGGCTCTTAGATTTGACCTGTTTTATTTCATTATAGCTTCAGTTCCTCTAAAATTCTGACTTCCCACCTCAGACCACACCTGGTGCCACCTTGAGTAATCCATTGCCCCCGACCCCTTTGTCCTTGGAGGGGTTTCTGAAACTAGCAAGCACCCTACCTGGTCCATCTCCAGTGAGACCCTGGGCACACATCACTCTGTACGGTGACCCTCAAATCATAAATTTATGAACAGCAGCTGTTTTGTTGAATAATTTTTAATGAGGTCTTTTGTTGTTCTGGTTTTAAAAATAGCATATTCTTAGCTTTAGAATGCAGAAGTAAGAAACAGTAATATTAAATACAGAAGTAAGAAATGGCAATATTAAAAAATTCATACGTCCA
>VMDR010003259.1:0-52979 GCA_007922815.1 Macrotus californicus
ACATTAAAAAAAATAGAAGTGTGAAAGGAAAAAAATAGCACCACCATCACTAAATTATCATCAACAAGGTAGGGTAATAATTATCCAAAATTTCTTATAATTCAAAGGTTAAACTATAAAAGAAGATTTTGCTAAAACAAACCTCAGTGTCTCAAAAAGGCCAGAAGTAAAGAATTACCTCATGACTCTGCTTTAATTAGTTCTGTTGTGATTATGCAATTGGAAATAGTATATGCTATCTGAGCAAACTTTTGCAAAGCACGCATTTGTACTGAATTTAAAATGCAGTCTTTCTGTGAGGCCCTGGAAAAGAAATGTAGATGATCCCTTGCAAATTAAAACCTTATGTTTCATGAACTTAAAGAGGCCTCTCTGATTGGCCAAGACATAGGGAACTGAGTTTGGAATCAATTCTGGTGCAGAAAGAAGTTTCTAAGAGAACAAGTAAAACTTGTGCTTCTATACGTGAGCGTTTCTGCTTTACCTTCTGCAGGACGTGACACGTGTGTGTGTGTGTGTATAGAGGAAATCGTGTTATACATCTTTTAAAACCAGAGTCTGGCCAAGTTGGGGGTTTTTGTTTCTTGCTTGCTTTAACCTGAGTTCCCCTGGCTGAAGGTGACATGAATGTCAATCCACAGTTTCTAAAGTACAGTATGGATTCTTCTTTAAATAATGCCTTTGGAATTATGATTAAGGACCAAAGGCACATGCAACCAGGTATTGTCATTTTGGATCTGACAACATTTTTTTGGCCAGGGTAAAGGAAAACACCCGGTTATTTATACTTTATTAGACATCTAAGGCTAAAAAGATCCTAGTACTTGATAAAAATTTTAAAAGAAAAAAAATTTTCACCCATGGAAGTTTTCATCATACCCTAGGGTGACGTAACCTTCACACCAATGCTGACGCAGGTAACAAGATGATGACCCCGGTGACCCCGAGCTAAGGTGCAGAAATGGAGATTTGAGAAGTTGAGGTGTTCACCCAGCTGGTCAGTTGGGGGAACCAGAATTCAAATGTAGTTACCACATGCTTTAACGCAGCAGCACACTGGTGGAAACAAGTTAAATTCTGCAGGATTTGTAATAGAAAGAAAGTTCATTAGGAAATACAAAATCCTGCCTTACTTTAAGACCATTATTTGGATGTGTTAGTATAAACGAGATCAAACCTCTGAGGGCATTGTCAGATGGCCATTTCTTATACCCACTCGTGATAAAAACTGAGGTATATGATGCATCTTAGATGGGGAACGTGTTTCTGTAATGAGGCCCCCCCGCAAAAAAAACCACCAAAAGACACAAAGTATAGCTTTCCTGTGATCTGATTTGGTCCAAGGTGAGGCCTTTAGGGGATGTACTTGACATTCTTCCCTTTACTCTGCATCAGAAGAAAGGCCTGATCATTGAGGTATTCTTCTAGGCTGGGTTAAAGGCACCATTGTTTCTTTTATCATGGCCAGTTTTCTTGCTTTCCTGCGTCTCAGTTTCTTCACTATCAAATTAGTATGATAATCTAATGGCTATTGTTTATATATCTCGATGGCTTTCCTATACCGTAATGCCAATCACAACAAAGAGATGTGCACGCTTACATTTAAAAGTCAGAATGTTAATCAGTAGGCAAGCGCATCTGATAAAATCACCCCAACATATTGATTTTAGGAGTCTCTGCAATATTGATCTGATAGGTTGAAGTGCAATTGGGGTCTGTTTAAACCAAGGTCTTTTCTTTTCAGCTTTCATTTCCCCTCAGTTCTCTGAAGAACAGAAGAGAAGCCTCTGTCCCCACGGGCTAGTGTGCTTCCGCTCGGGGCCTCGCTGTCTGTGGCGCTTATACAGCATTCTGCTTGCTGCAGGCCCTTCAGATTAACATGTGACTTTGAGCTTAGAAAGAAGAAAGTAAACTTTGCCATCATTAAAAACTGATATATATTTGAAAAATATGCACCTAAATCAAGATAGGATCTGCTCATTTTGACATGGTTAATATTCCTTTTATCTCCTTATTACCCCCAGATCCATGATTTTATAAATGTTGGATATACATATGTAACAATGCCTCCCCAAATTCAGAGATAAAATAATAACTATTCTCGTATGTTCAGAATTCATGGAGCCAGGAATTTGGACAGGGACAGCAGGAACGACTTGAACCTTATCTGGGTGGATGCCAGCAGCTAGGGGGTGACACAGGCTGTTAAGAACTGGAACCGTTGGTACTGGAGGATCCACTTCCCAAATGCCTCCTCCTAGGCAAGGACTGCTGGACTCTGATGGAACTGTCACCCAGAGTTCTTACAAGTGACCTCTCCAGACAGACTTTGTCCATGGCAGCTCAGTGTCCAGCAAACATGGCAGACACTGCCTGCTCTTTCATGACCTGGCTTTGGAAGTCAGAGTGCCATTTCCAAAATAGTCTAAGGTCAAAACAGTCACAAGCCTGATGGCACTCAAGTGATGGAGACATAAGACCCCACTTCAACGGGAGCAGTGTCAAAGAATTTGTAGTGATTTTTTGTTAAACTACCACACTAAAATATCTGAATTTATAAAATTATTTTATATGACAGGATTAGAGGTGGCTATAATAATAACATTTACTGAGTGCTTACTATGTGCTTGTAATTTTCACATTCTTTCCATGAAGAATGCTCTATTTTATCTCCATTTCACAGAGAGGAGCCAGAGGCTTAGAGAGAATGAGAAACTGGCCCCACCCAAATGAACTGGAGAACAAGATTTGAATCAAGGGTGCCTGGCTGTAGAGTCTAAGAGCTTAACCACTGGGTGATAGAATTTCTCCTTTGCTAACCACACTAGAGCTGTTTTAGAACTGTTAAGCAAAATTCTAAAGCTATAGGTATTTACCAAATATTAAGAAATGTTTTAGATAAAATTGTTACTGAAACAAGTTTGATGGTCTCAGACACAGCAATTAAAAAAAAGTCTCTCCTCTACATAGACACCTGTGTGTTGGAAGAGTATTTTCCTAACAGGATCGGACAGGCTTGAACTTGTAGCATTGGAACCTTCCCCAAGAAGAATGAGGTGAGTCATAAGGCTTGAGGGTGACTGTGTGGTGAATGCTGGGAAATCAGATTTTCGTCTTTGACTCTTAGTTGAATATCATTCCAAAGTTTACAGATGGTTTTGCATCCAGAATTGGGCTCTTATCAAGACATATTTCAATGCAAATTTGTTTCATCTTTCAGGGCACTTGGAAAGTAGATAGCTAAAGCACAGACATACAAAGCTCCCATCTTTTAAACTCAATTTTCGTACATCTGACCAAGTTGTCTAGCAGGTTCTTGCCCTACAAAAAATACAAAACTGCAGAGACACACCTCTGTGATGAATTCAAAACCTGTGTCTTGCTGGTTCCCTGCTTCCTACTAGAATACCTCAGTATGCAGCTGAGAGAGTGTAACCCTTGTGACACCGGCATGGATATGCTAAGAGCTTGGGGGGCAACCCCAGAACTCTGAACCATGAGTTCTCTGGCTATAGAACTGTATGAATACTGAAATTTCAACTCTGTCAGCCCTGTTTCCAGAGAGTTGCAGTAGACAAAAAATGGGACCTCCTCTAGCCCCTCTCTTCCATCCACCTCTGACTACTCTCCCTGCTGCAAATGGCTGGCACATCTGCTCTGTCCTCACACACAGACCACCAGAGATGGCCAGCATTGTTTCTGCTGTATACCTGCCCTCTCACCAGTCAGGTGGTGATGGGCTGCACAGCCCTGCAGGGCCCACTGCTTTACAGGACCCCCATTCTCCTCTCCTGCACGGCACAAGTTTAGAGAGTTTTTCCATCTATGGTAAGAAAACTTATTTCAGCGAATCTTGGCATCCAAAGGTAAACAGGGAATTTGTACTTTACTCCTTTTGCCATCAGCTAACATAGGATGTTTTCCAAAGGTTGAACTATGTGACCACCTGAGTAATTCAATCAAGGGTTTGTATGTGAAGCACTTCTTACCAACTCGTAACCCAAACCCAGGATGGTCCTTTAACCCTCCTGCCCAGCCATAAGGAAGTCTCGTTCTTTCCCAGGAACTTCAGAAAGAGCTGTGTTAGTCTCGTATTTCCAGTATCGGTTCGTGGCCTGGGGGTTGAGGACCCCTGCATTAGAGGAACCAGGAGAAGTCTGGATTTGGGCCAACAGCATACCTTAATTCTGGTGTACTGGAGATCTTACATCCAGCTCCATATCCCTTTTATCAACCCTCCCAGGAAGCCACTGAGACTCCTGGTGTCCAGGAAGGGCACTGCTAAGTTCCTGGGTGGGGTGTCCAGAGTAGGCTCTTCTCTACTGTTAGTAACAGAGCTGTTCGACCCCTCTGATTTATGATTGTTTTTGCCTTCCATACTCATTTTCTTTACAGAAATACATTGGCTTTTCTTTTTTTAAAAAAGGTTGATTAAAATTCACTTCACCTGCTTTCTCTAGATTTATTAATATGCTACCTGATCTTTGTATCTACAAAACAAACCTACATAAATTCTAGCATAATTTTAAATAGTTTTTAAGGCAGTTCTTGAATTTTAAGCATCTACAAAATTACTTTTTCTAAGACCAGAAATTGAGCTATTTTGTTTAAAGAAACAGTGACTATTAGGAGTCACATAGGATGATCTGACCTGGATTTATTAACACTTTAAGGAATAATTCCAAACACCTATCGTGATCATCGTGATGATTTGGGCTGAGCAAATGTGGAGGTCTGTGGTAGGTTAAAGACGACCAAAAACTCCTTGTTATTCCTCCCATTAAGAACTGGAGTCTATTTCTCCTCCCTTGGAGTCTGGATGGGCCTTCAGACTTGCTGTGTAACCAGTAGTACAATGAAGAGGGAATGAGAGTGTGCTAGTTGCAGGCCTAAGCCTTCAAAAGGCCGGTGGTTTCTGTTTTTGTGCTCTTGGAAGCCAGCTGCCATGCTGTCAAGAAGCTCTGGGACTACTGAATGAGGAGGAGAGGGGACACGGAAAGGTCCCAGAGGTTGAGGTGCCACCTTGTGGGTTCCAGTGCCAGCCATGCTCCCAACTGAGTGCAGCTGCTGAGTGATCTCAGTGTATATCTTGTGAGCAGGATGCTTGCCCAGCAGACCCCAGGCAACCCACAGAATTGTAAGACAGAATCAATTTTTATTGTTTTAAGCCATTAAGCTTCGGGTGGTTTTTTACATAGTCACTGAAAAGTTTCCATGGGAATATTTCTTTTCCATTTCTTTAGGAGGCAGTGAATTTTCTGTTATTGTTGGGATTTTTTTAAAGCATGTTTGTTTTGCTAACACTTTTTAAATTGGCTTACTAACAATTAATTACCAAAAATCATATAGCAAAAAAACAATTTTTTCCTCTGACCCTTTTCTTTGAGTCACCCAGTTTCACCCCCCAGAGGCAGATACTTTTGGCAGTTCCTTAGGTATTTAAATATAGGTACAAAAAGAAATAAAGTCTTTTTTTCATTTCTTTTCTTAATACACATGGTTTTATACCTTCCTCTCATTGTTTACTCGTATGTGTTAGAGGTAGTTCCATACTCAACATACATAAAGCTGCCCCTTCCTTCCTTCCTTCCTTCCTTCCTTCCTTCCTTCCTTCCTTCCTTCCTTCCTTCCTTCCTTCCTTCCTCTTCCTTCCTTCCTCTTCCTTTCTTCCTCTTCCTTTCTCTCTCTCTCTCTCTCTCTCTCCCTTTCTTTCTAAATCCTCACCCAACCTATATGTACCCTGATTGGGGATCGAACCTGCAACCTGGGTATGTGCCCTGACCAGTAATTGAACCCACAACCTTTTGGTGTCAGGAGGATGCTCCAACCAACTGAGCCACCCAGCCTGAGCAAAGCTGCCTCATTCTTTTTAATAACTATAAAACATTCTACTGCATAATATAACATATTTATTTAGCCATTGTCTATTCATGGGTGTTTGCCTGTAATTATTTATTACAAATAAAGCTGCAATAAATATTCTATATTTATATCATTTGTATATATGCAAGTACAAGGATGCATTCTTAGAAATCAAATTGTTGAATCAAAGATTGCGCATATTTTCATTCTGATGGCTTACCAAAGTTCCCTTTATGTAAGTTGTATCCAATTATACTCTCACCAGTAAAGGTGAGAGTGCCTGTGTTTTACACATTGTCTAACACAACGAGACCACATTTGTTAATTATGTTAACATTTTAGTTGATTCCCTAAGATTTCTGATAACCATTATTTTACCTCTTTCTCTTTGCTATTTTATATTTCATTTCTTTCTCTTATCTACTTGTGTGGGCAGGTACTTTTAGAATAATGTTAAATAATACTAGTAATAATTGTCTTGTTCTGATCTAATGAGAATGTTTTCCCAGTAAGGATAAAGTAAGACATTTGAGATAAGAGACATTTATTTTATTATGTTAAAGAAATAATATCCATCTCTTCCTAATATTGAGAATTGTTATTAGAGAGGATGTTAAATTTTATCAAATTTCAAGGTCTGTCGGGTAATTATGTGAGTTTTGTCTCCTTCAATCTGTGCATATGGTGAATTTATATGAATACATTTCCTAATGCTGAGCTATTCTCCATTCTTAGAGTAACTCTCATATATTTGGTCATGGTATTTAGTCTCTAGATATTTTGCTGCTTCCTATTTGCCAAAAATTTTATTTAGGACATTGCATTTTTATTTGTAAATGAAACAAATCTGAAGCTTCAAAGTAAACTTGACAAAGAAAATATTACATCAAACGCAAGAGTCATAACAATGTGATGGATAAGCCACCGAATGATAAATTCTAGAACACAGAGAAAATGCTGAGGACCAAATTTTAGAGCGTAACTATGTTTAATTATGTTTTGGGGTAGAGAAAGAAATGTAACTGCAAAAAGACAAAAGCAAGCAAATACAGTGCACTATGAAGAATGAAATGGAAAAGAATTAAACCTCTTGGTGGGTAAAGGAAAATACCCAGTAAAGAGAGAAAGGCTGAGCACCCAGTGGACTGAGAGTAGCAGGGAGAGATGTTCGTAATGGATGGAGTGGAGTTCTCAAGGAGATGAAGGAGTAAAGAGGGGTTTTCAGCAGAAGGAGAAGTTGGATGAATGCCACCCTTTCCCATGAAAGAGGGACCGAGGGAGAAAATCCAGGGAACCCTGGGGTGGCAGATAGAAAAACCACGGAAGCTCACTTCAGACAACTTGATCCCAGTCAAGTGGAGGTAACAATCTTATGCAGAGGAGGGAAGCCATGATTGCTTGCAATAACGACCTGCTTGGAAGAATAATAAAAATAATAATAAACAGCCAGACTAAGTATAAAAAAATCTTAAATTATAAGTGGTAGATTCACTGCAATTGTTTCAGCAACTGCAACAGAAAAAGAACCAATTTTCTAAGGAAAATACTTAACAGGAAAAGGAAAAGTTGGCAGATTTGACCTCCAGGGGCAAATGACCAGCCCATACGTTACTCATCCAAGTGAATTGCCTTTTCGTTCCTTCACTAGTGGAACTAACCTTCCATCACACAATGTCATAACCAGGGAGAAGGGACACCGCCTGAAACAAGACTTCTTCAGACCACTCGACGGTGAGCAGCCTCTGGGCAAGCAAGCAAGTCCAAGTCCCAGGGTCGATAGAAGTGGCCACATGGGAACTCATCTCTTTTCAATGACCCCGGAAAGTCAATTTCATGTTCTCTCATGCAGGAGGAGGGAGCTGAGCATGGAAATCATTAAATGTTCTTGAGTGTCCTGTCTGCAACTCTAAGGAGAAATCACTCTGACTTTTCTTTAAATGTCTGGTTTTAGCCATGATATCACCAGAAGCTATTAAAGTTAATAGGAGATGAGATAATTTATAGGGCTTATTAAGATGTGACACTAGACACATTCTGTTCCTGTAGCTCATTAGCTGGTGGTTTTGGGCAAGTTTATTTAACGACGCCGAGCCTCAGTTTTCTCATCTGTAAAATGGCTGTTATAACAACAGCTTCCCTGATTATCTCGCTGGGCGGTTGTGTAAGGATCAAATGAGATAATGAACATATGCAACACTTTGAAAACCCTCTCGAAACAGAAGGGGTATTGCATAAGTCACTTGTGAAAAATATCTTTGCTTACTGTAAAAACTCATCCCAATCCTGGGGCAAACTGGTGGGAGAATTTCCCTCTTCAAGGCACAAAAGAAGAAAGGATTTCCTTTCTTCTGCCTTTCTGGGAGGTGTCTTGTTGAACTGTGAATGGAATGGATTGATGATTTGCTGAGTTTCTGAAATGCCCTTTTGCAGTCACTGCTGGGATACCAGCTAGTCACCCGTCTAGACCATAAGCACAATTTGGGGGGCGGGGATCATTGGCCAAATGGGAAGTTTCTGCCTGGAATAAGGTTAAGAGGGTAACCTCTGACAGGAAAAATATAACTTTGGCATGAGAAAGAGAGAAATAGTACACTTTCAAACAAACAACTACTAAAAGTTTGATGGATACAGGATGTTCTGATTTAAAGATGTGAACTCGGGAACCAGATTGTGTGGATCTGAACCCCAGCTCTGTTCCTTATCATCTGTAGGAACTTGGGTTTGTTGTCCAACCCCTTTAGTTTTCTTCCCTGTATAATGAGTCGATGAGTCGTGTAATGCTGTGTTCTTCATGGGGTTATTATGAGGTTTCAATGAGTTAATATTTGTAAAGCACTTGGAAGAGTGCCTGGCACATGTAAATGCTACATACGTTAATCTGGAAGGTATTTAGTATGTCAGACTCTGGCATTAGACCTCTATGTTTGTTTGCTAACTAGAGAAGGCATATCCCATTGATGCCCCACTGCAAGGTTTAAAGAGTTTATGAATTTACAGGCCTACATGTAAATATTTTCAGAGACATTCCCCACGTTTAGTGTGAAGTGAATACCCAAACACATTACAGATACTTTCTTCAGGCAACACCAAACCAGGCTGCAGATCTGGGATCTCAGATCTGGCGGCAGATCGGGCAACGCATGCAGCCTCTTGACGCCTCAGCTGCTCTCTGTAGCAATGCAATAAAAATGCTGGCTTCACAAGGGTGTCACGAAGACGAAAATGAGATAACATTTGTAAAACTCTCAGCACTTACTGGGAGAGGCGCCACCTAAACGCAAATTAAAATTATTAACAGCATCTCATATCCTAATGGAGTCTGGTTTGAGTGCCATTATCTTATTAAATGACTGAAGCTGACCTTAGAAATTATCATGGTGGGGGGATGGATAGTTAGGAACATAGCACCAGACAGTTTCCTGTGGGAAAGCTGTTAAGAAGGCGACACTAGACTTCGCTGTGTGACAACTCACTAATAGCACTGCCTCATCTCCCCTGGGGCAACTCTAAGAGCGGAGCACCAGCACTTTGAAACACGGATCTCTCGGGGTTACCCTCTGTGATTCCTGAGCATCACCAAGTCCACAGGAATCTGGAGCCGGAAGATTGGGAGTGGGAGTTTCCTACTGGAAATTCATAGCCATGTGGGCTCACAAGGCTTTTGAGAGTGGTTTAAGATTTTTGTGGAGCCAGTGATGTTAATCTTCTCCTGCCTGTTCCAGTTTCAGATGAGATAGGCAGTAGGTGATAATTGCTCAATGAGTAAATAATAAGCTGACAGATACAGAACACATTCCTATGAGATTCTTTTCCTAGAAAGAAGAGTACTCCAAAATCATGGGACACATATAATTGCTGATAAGCAAGGTGACTTCAGGTAGTACACAGATGAATCTTATGTGCATATATGTATACATATTTATGTATATGTATATATTCAAGGTCTGTCCAGAAGGTATCCAACCACATATTATGAAAAATAGAGACATTTATTGAAGAAGATACAAGATACAAGAAACACTGTACATAGGACAATGACACCTCAGTCCCCTTCAAAGTAGGCACCTTGGGACCTCACACAGTTCTCCCAATCACCATTAGCTGCCCTGTCATATTTTCCTGAATCTCACTGATGTCTGAAATCTCTTCCATTTCAAAGATGATTTTAGTTTTGGGGAAAAACCAGAAGTCACAGGGCACCAAATCTGGGCAGTGCGGGGGCTGAGTCACCTGGCTGATTTGATATTTCGCCATAAAACTCTGCACAAGATGTGATGCACGAGGAGATGTGTTGTCTTGATGAAGCTGCCAATCACCAGTTGCCCATAGCTGCAGCCTTCTGAATCACGTGAAGTTTCTGCAGAGGAATGTTCAAGCATAATGCAAAATTTGATGCAGATTCATTACTTGCTCATTTTGAATGTGACAGCCACACAGTACATGTGCTCATTCAGCAACGTCTACCACCCTCACTGACTAGTACAGTGACGTAGTCATTGTTCAGGCATGCGCATTCCAGTCCACTCTCCTTGGTTGCCAGGTTACATCGATGCTATGCAAACCATTCTCATTATGTTAACAATGACTGGACTTTTTCTGGACAGGCCTTGTATATATACATACACATACAAGTACATGTATGTGTGTGTATAGAAGTTAAATATTAGGACCTGAAACCTGTGTATTCATGGATATTATTGCTTAGGATAAATAAACTTGATGGTTGGAAAAGATAGTTGGTAGTGAGGAAAAACATGTTATTTGACTTAAAGAAAAAGATTAGGTAATTAATATTAATAGAAAATAATAATGCAGTTTTTATGGCAAAAAATCATGACTAAAGTTAAGGAAACACCATCTTAGAAGAAAGATAAGAGAGCCTTTGTTCCTTGGTTTCAAATTTAGATTCCAGGGAAGAATTTAGAGAGCAGTGATTTTTTTATATCTGGATTGATTGCCACTGTTTGTAAAGCATTTTTACAAGCTTTCACTTATTTCCAGGTCAGGCATAATTATTTCTGTTTAGTGGATGAGAAAACAGACTAAGTGCCCTTGAAAAGTTGTGCAATGGCAAGCTGGTAAGTGAATAAAATTTGCATATGTTGAAATACTATTTAGGGAAAAGAACCATATGCACAGTGGTTTTTGCACAGCAGAGAATTATTTACTAAAACTAGGAGTCAGTCTTTTAACTCCTTGGAAACCTGTGATGTTTGCAGCGGCCCTGTTTCTCCAGCGACTTTCCTCTGCCGCGTGCAGAGCACCATGCAGGGAGCTGAGGCCTGGCGGTGCGGGGGTCAGCAGGTCTGTTTTGTCAGGGGATGAAGTCTGGACCCAGGTAACACACTGCTAGCCCAATTGTGTCTTCTGTCATATTTTGCTTGAATAGTAGGGTGTTCAAGATTTTTTAAGAGGGTGTTGTTAGAATCTAATAATCTGGAGATTTCATATAAAAATCTGGTGTCAGGCTTGGCTTACAACCATGTGAAGATCTGGTAAGACCAGGTCTTGGGGTCCTGCTTAGTCGGGCTTTGGTGGGGGCTGGCTCTTCTCCAGGCTGACACAGCCCTCTGGGGGACTCATGTCTCCTTCACTTTGGCTCTTTACAAAATTGTACAGGAAGACTTTTCTCCCTCTCTCAGTTAATTAATTTACTCACTTTTTCATTCAACATCTTTCACTTGGGGAGCCCAAGTGCAGAGAATGGTGTGGACAAGTCAGCTTTCACTAGAAAAGGGTAAAATGAGTGTGGCAGACATTAGCATAAAGTGTATAAAACACAAGTTGGGAGAGATCAACCATATTTTCACAGAACCTAAGGTTAAATATTAAATTAATATTTCATGTTGCCTGCAAAATATTTTTACTGCTTTGGCCATTTACAGAATTTTTCCACATAATTTGCCATTCACACCACAACTCTGAGAAATAAACTAGGCAGGAATTGTTATTCACATTTTATTAATTAGGAAATTGAGTGTGTGAAGTTCAATGTCGTTTCCTAGAAACGGAGCCTGAGGCAGGGGTTTGGGTGCAGGCAACTGCTATTTGGAACACTGTGGGGAGGGAAGGAGTGAAGCAGGAGGCAGAAAGGGGGGGTGTGGCCTCTCTTAGAGAAAGTCCACCCTGGCCTGGACCGTGGGGAGGATTCTGGAGCATTAACACACCACAGAATTGCTGCCTCTTGGGGTCAGGATGCCACCCTTTTGTACCCCTTATCAATCAGTCACTGGGCGTGGCCTCCCCTGACTAACTTCCTGGGTGAGGGGGCAGTTCACTTGGCCCAGGGCAACTTCCCCAGCAGTGGGGGCATCTGTGAGCCAAGCAGCTGGGGGAGCTTCAACAGCCCAGCAAACGGATCCAGGCAGGGGCACCACAGCAGCGTCTTCCAAAGTACAGAACACACAGCTACTCACAGGGAGACTCAACTAATAGCCCTCCCTACCTGGGCAGCACATTCACACACAGACACACACCGTACACAGTGGGTTTCAGCGGGTGGAAATTTCAAAAAACACACCAGAGTTCCTTCCAAAACCAGAAAGTTCTCAGTCTACATTCTGAGAAATTGAGAGGAAATGGTCCCACCTTTATAAAATAAAATCCAGTTTCATAGCTTATTCTGTGAACACTATCAAAACAGTTGAAATTTATAGTCTAAGATTTTATAAATTGATAAAGATGTATGTGTGGATATACATATGTACATGCATATGTACATATACATAACTACATACATAAAATACATATTCATGGATATGTAGTACATGTATAGCTATAAATATAGATATGAGATATCATTGTTAGTGTTTGTCTGAGAAAAGTATCTTGCCACAGAAAACAGAAAAAGCTTTGTGTTCAAAGGGTTTAGAAAATAAATTCTTCTTCAACAGAGCCTAGTCCCTTGGGATTTGTCTTATGAAGGAAAAAAGCATTTTCAAGAAAATCAGGTTGTCCTCTGGCATATGCCTACTTTGTTGTGAAACAATTTGAGCTCAGAAGCATGTTTCATCAAGTATAGAAGTTATAGGTTTTTCTAACTGAAGAGAAAAAATAAGATGCAAGATTATGTTTTAACCTTAAACATTTAGATAGAGATTTCACAGAATGCTCCTTATTGAAGAATGCTAGTTAGGTGTCCATCCTTCATGTCAATATCAGCGATTGTGGTCTCAGGGAGAAAGCGAACAGGCAAAAATTCAAGGTAAAAAACAGTTAATTTTGTTTTATTTCTTCCCTGATTTCTTTCCATAACACCTTCAAGATACCATCCCAAAGCTATTATCATAACTGAATATTTTACTTAATGGGAAGCGCAGGCACCTCAGATCTTCTTTTGCATGACAAATGCTTAATTAGAAAAATAATAGGATGGAAATGAAATTGGTATTTACTATGACTGGAACAGAGACTTTTCCTAGAGAAGAAAATTCAGTTTTAATTCACCAAAGGCAAGAAAGAACAAGAAAAAATAAGCAAGCAAGAAAGCAAAGACTCTTACATGATGAATACTGGAAACAAACTCCCAGAGACAAAAGCATACGGCTTGTGCCTATAATTGGGATGCAACCCCTCTCTCTCCCCCACCACATACACAGAGCCCAACACAATAATAAAAAAAAATGTGATATTAAAGTTCTTAAATTGAAGAAGTCCTATTTAATTGCTTATCAAAAAGTCAGACCCTCTAAATGTTACATCTACATCAGATTAGATAAAGTGTTTGCTAAATTAGTGTATTGTCCAATTCTGCACTGCATTAGCAACCTAATTATAACTGTGAAATAATTCAGTGTGGAACCACACGCTAAAATATGGTCATTGCTATGGTATGAGTTTTGAAGCAGCAGTCGTATTTTCCTGTGTCTCTTTGAGTTCTTGGCGGTGATTTGCTGCCTTTGGCTGGTGAATCAGAGGCCATAAGGCTCTTCCTTACTGCAGAATCTGAGAACTACATTAGTTCTCCTCTGCTTTTACTTGTAGATTTTCATTTCTTTAACAGGAATACACTTGTCATAGGAAAGCAGATAGGGTTTCACACAAGTTGGGTCCCTGTATCCAATTTCTGTCCACTTGAGTTCTGCTCTTCCAAAGGTTTCTAAAAGTGTGCATGGGATGTATGCAGTTTGTTGAAATTCTTCTTTTATTTAGAGGGGGCAAGTGGGCATATGTACAAAAAGTCAACCTTGAGTTATTTGTGAAAATGCTGGGCCATAGAACAGTGTGTGCACTTCACTCCATCACAGCTGACATCACTGAGTTAATTCCACAGTTGTTTGTTCTGATTTTGTGTTTTCTTGCCTTTTTGTTGGGAACCGCCCTGCCTGGTTTCAAAAGCTGTAACCCCCCACGGCTAAGGCTGAGTGAGAGACCTTGGGACCATAAGCCACTAAGGAGACAAAGCTTATCTCCCTGGCAGGGGTGCCACCTCTGCCCCCTTTTACTTCACCTTGCTTGGCTCTGGCAGATGACTGGTTAGCCAATGATGGGTAAGATTCCTCAAGGGAAGGACAACCTAAGACAGGCACGGTCGAGAAGGGGCCCTCAGGGAAGGACTTGGGGGCTATAGATAAAGGGGGTCATGGACCCCAACCCCTCGGCTTTGACATAGCCTGCGTCCTCATTCTGTCTATGAGAAGTCTCCTAATCTCTTGGTTGCCTTACTTCCCCTACCTGACTTAAGACTGAAACAATGCTGGAGGGCAGTGCAGTCCTGGGCAGGAATGGGTGGTTTCCTGGGGCGATCAGACCTAAGAAAGAATGCATAAAATGCTGTGAAACCTGCTTTGCTAAGAATGCCCTCATTTTTCTGATAAGGGTCCAAGCATGAAATGAGTTTGTTTCCCAAAGTTTTATGGCTCTTTAGCTATTTGACCCTGACTCAGAATAAGCCCTCATAGTTCTTTGAATATTATCTATTGTTTGATCATTACTGTCTGACAATGATTGATGAGCTTTACATATAGGCCCTGTATTCCTATGCAAATTAAATCCAATGAAAGCCCAATGAGGAACAGGCTCCTGGCCCTTCTCCTTTGAGAGATCAGCCACCTCTCCTCCCCAAGCAGATCATGTCTTGGTAGACTTGTTCTCATCCATGGCCAAGGGCATGGGAGGGAGGGGGGAGACTTTGAGGGCAATTAAAAGACAATTGTTTAAAAGGCAATTTTTAAGAGAGAAGTTTCAGGTTAACAATAAAATTGAGGGGGAAATTCAGAGATTTCCCATATACCTCCTGCTTCCACACCTGCATAGTCTTCCCTATTATAGGCATGACTCAGCACAATGGTCCATTTTTTAATGAGGATGAACCTACATTTGACCAAAAGTTCACAGTTTACATTACAACTCACTCTATGGTTTGGACGAATGTATAATGACTTATGTCTATCCCTATAACATCAAAATATTTTTACTGCCCTAAAAATCCCCTGTGCTATGCCTATTCAGCTCCCCACCTTCCTTGGCAACCACTGATGTTTTTATAGTCTCCATAATTTTGCCTTTTCCTGTTGGAGTCATATAGTATGTAGCCTTTTCAGATGGGCTTCCTTTACTTAGTAATATGCATTTAAATCCCTCCAGGTATTTTCATGACTTGAAAGCTCATTCCTTTTTAGTGCTAAATAATATTTCATTGCCTAGAGGTACCCAAGTTTATTTATCCAATCACCTACTGAAGGACATCTTGGTTGCTTCCAAGTTTTGGCAATTATGATGAATAAGACTGCTATAAACATCTGCATGTAGGTTGTGTTCACTTTTTGAAATCTTTACTTCTAGATCAAGGACAAATTAAGACCACTAGATGGGAGAAGGTATTACAATTTTTAGCTATAAATTGTGTTGCTCCAAAATGCTACATAGTAGGTCTTCAACTGATAGGAATAATCCAGCTATCTCTGTGTATTTGCTCAATTGAAGTTGTCACTGTCCTACCAGATTTGACCGAATTAAACATTTTTGATTTGAGAGAGAAGGGGAAAGAGACAGAGAGAGAGAGAGACAGGGAGAGAGACATCAATTTGTTGTTCCCTTCATTCATGCATTCATTGGTTAATTCTTGTATGCACACTAAGTAGAGATTGAACACACAACCTTGGCATATCAGGGTGAAGTTCTAACCAACTGAGCTACCTGGCCAGGGCTGGCCCAGTTTTTAACTGGGAAAATTATGAAGAGAGCCCATATCTGCCTCTAAGTAAATAGGAAATTGCACAGAATTACTCTCTTGAATTTCATTTCTTTCTCTTCTAGGTAAGGGGTCTGAGGTACATAATGTTTAACATCTATCACTTAGTGTCAAATCCAAGACCAAGAACATGATACTGCATGTCAATCATGCATCATCTGCATTGTGATCACCAGATTGCTCCTATCTTAGGCTTGATCAAAACATCTATCCAGCTTTCGAATCGCCTTTGAATGAGGACAGCAGGTGGACTTCAATGTTCAAGACTACAGGTTTTATTAAATAGGATGAAAATTGGAAACCATTTCAGTTCATTCATTCTTTCATTCAACACTTTTTTTTTTTTTTTTTGGTAAGTGCCTCCCTGCTACACTAGGCTCCAAGAGTCAGAAACAAAATGAGATGCAGTAGAGGATGTGGGGGTAATGTAACCCCAGTTAGATTTAAAGATACAAGATTAAAAGGAATCACCCTGACTGGTGTGGCTCAGTGGGTTGGGCATCTTCCCACAAAACGAAAGGTCACCCGTTCTTCCTGGTCTGGGCACATGCCTGGGTTATGAGCCAAGTCCCTGGCTAGGGGTGTGCAAAAGGCCACCAATCACTGTTTCTCTCACACATCGATGTTTCTCTCCCTTTCTTTCTCACTCCCTTGCCTTCTCTTTAAAAATAAATGAATAAAATCTTAAAAAAAAAACAAACCAACATTAAAAGGAGCCCTGGAGCCTGAGCTGTAGGTTCAGTGTTGGAAGGAGATGTCCAGTAGATGGAGCTAAAAGGAAAAGGTGTGGGAGGTCCCTTCCTTTTTGTCCATATTGTCAGGTGTCCAAATTCAGGCCACCACCACTTCTTATTAGGACTACTGACTGCAGGGGGCATCTAACTGATCTTCCTGTCCCCAGTTCTAACCTGTCAAATCCATCCTCCTCACAGTTGCCAGAATGGTCTTTACAAAATGCAAAATAAGACCATTCCCCAACATTACTTAAAACCCTTCGGCAGCCTGCCTTCACCTTGAGGGCCAAGGCCAAGCTCACCAGCAGGGCCTCTGTGATCTGGCCCTGCTTGCCCCTCTCCATGCTTCACCCCACACACATGTCCTGGCAAAAGCAACTGCTTGTGTGCCTATCACACAAGAGCCTTGGGGTTCCCCTTTCCACTCAACTTATGCTTAAGATCCTGGACTTTGCTGTCACGCAGCTCTGGGTTTGACCACAGCCTCTGTCACTTCCCAGCTCTGTAATCATGTGTACGGAATTTTAACTCCTGAGTCTCAGTTCAGAATGTGGGGAGGATACTAGAATCTGCTCCATAGGACACTGTTGTGAGGATTAAATTCAATAATGAATGTATAGTAAGTCCTCACTTGACGTTGTCAATGGGGTCTGTAAATTTAGTAAAGGGACATGCAATGAAACCAATTTCACCATAGGCTACTTGACTTAGACGAGAGTGAAGTCCCTGAGGTATCTCATCCACGTTGTAACAAAGCCAAGGTGAATGAAATGACATTATTCGAGGACCCACCGTCCAACACATGTGAAATTCCTCGTATACAGTAAGTGTTCAATATATTTTACCTGTTTCTATGATCTTTCTCTTTTCTTAAGACTTAACTGAAGCTTAATCTTCTCCAGCAACTTTTCCTTGGGTGCCTCCAGTTTCACAAGCTGCATTAGACTTTTCTCTTAGGTGGTCTTCATGACTTTGGGTATAGTTTCTATTGCAGTGTGCTTGTCATTTTGCCTCGCACCCACATTATTGTTTCAGATTGTGAACCTCACGAGGGAAGGGACTATGTCATCGTAGACATCCTCAGACTCACCGTGTCTGGCCTTGTGACTGGAAAAATTAATTTCATTATATGTCATTTTGCTTAAAGTTGCAGACCCCATTGATGACATTGTGAGAACCTCCAGTATACTCATTGTTGAATTTAATTCCCACAATGGTGTCCTATGAAGCAGATTCTAGTGTCATACCCCCATTCTAAACTCAGGCTCAGAAGTCACAACTCCTCACACGCTGTCACAGAGCTGGGAAGTGGCAGGGCCTGCAGTCAAAGCCAGAGCTGTGTGACAGCAGAGTCTGGGCAGTGCTCTGTTGGTGCTTGTATGCCAAGTGGACACAGCCCTGAGAATACAGCTGGGGCACGATGGAGCCTGCATGTGATCTGCATGCAGAGGGATGCTGTAGCCACAGCCAGGATCCAGGCCAGGAGATGGGGTCCCAGAGGGCAGGCACCCCAGAATGTGCCCAGGAGAGAAGCTGGCAAAATTCATCAAAAGAGACCCAGGAACCAGAGGCAAGACAGTGAACTCAAGGCTTCCTGAGGCACAGCCGCCTCTGCTCTCTTTGGGGAGAGAGGCCCCTGGGGTTTGTTCTGACTAGAGCTGGGAATTGGGGCAGGGAGTAGGGCAATTTCTCCAAGCAAACAGACACTGAAAACAACAAAACCCTGGAAAATCATCAGAACTTTCTTGACTTGATTAACATTTTTTTTAATAATTAGAAATATTGAGAAAAGAAAGGATGCCCTCATTTTGGAAAGTGCCACATCAGAACAAAGGTTATTTCACTTATGCAACCTGTATCCTGGTTTTGTTGTTCCAGAGTTTGACTGGAAGGGAAAAAGGAGTTCGGAGATGGTCATAGGCCTTTGCAGCTGCTCGGGCTCAGCCCTATGTACATAGAACAGGGCAGCAGGTTGAGAAGAGAAATGTGACGTCAGCAGAGACAAGCCTCCCTTTTGCTTATGGGTCACCAAGTCATCAACTATATGTGTGCCCTTTATGGGTAGTCCTGGTTTGGGTGTCTTTTTCCATGTGACCAAGACTAAACAAAGTCAGACAGACAGAAAGGCAGGAAGTTCTGAGGGCCGATTGGTGGTAATTGTTACTAGGGAAACCAGCTCTTTAGTATTCATGTGTTCAGCACATGGCCCGGCCGAGTCTCTGAGGCTGAGGCGATATCACAGAATGGCATGAGAAAGAAGAAGGGATGAAAACAGCCAAACTGGTAAATACGGGAGCTGTTTAAGAATATGTCATTTAGAAATCGTCCGTGGTTTCCAGTGGCTTTAAAAAGGAGATGGTTGTCAGCATCAAATAATTTAAAGAGTGATCAGGAGCCCGTTGTCCTGCTGCATTTACATGGTCACATCCACACACTATCCTGACACGGGGAAGAAAAGCCTCTCCAGAAAGGATGAAGATCCTTGAAATCTTGTGTCCATTTTGAGGAAATCCTTAGTGTGTGAAAAGGTCCTCTGTAGTTTGTCTCTGTCTGTTGTCCCTGTTCCAAAAGGCCTTTCCCTTAGTATCTAAAGATGGAGGTGGCAAGTATATTGTTAAGGACTCCAAAGGCAACACTTTCCCTAGCAGAGGATGCAAGCATTTACCATGGTTGTTGAGCATCCATCCCAAAACGTGAGAAGTCACAGTTCCAGAAGGACATCCGTAATCCTGCTGACCAGCCTGTGCTGGGGCAAGGGCCCTCAGAATAGTGAGAGTGAAGTTGGGGAACACAGAGCCTGAGTTGCTGACCAGGCTCTGAGTGAAAAAGCAGAGATGAGAAGGACTAGGGAGGGAGAGCGTCCACCCCACAGCCCCACTCGCCCCTAATCATTAGTGTGATGCTCAGTGAGTCTTGCCATTGAGACTGTGGCCAATTAGCAACTCTCCAATCAGAATCCGGACAAGGGGACAGCTAAGAACTCTCCCTCGTAGAGAAGTAATATAAACTGAAACACTTCTTCAGTGAAAAACAAGGCCCTGCCCCTTCATCTCTTGTCTGCATGACTGAGGGGAAACCGCTGGGGATTCTAGGACCTCTTGTTTTGGAGATACAAGTATCCACTGACCTAGACCGTCATTAAAATCCCAGTGCGTGGTCACATCGCCGACTTCCTTTCCCATGCCCAGCCGGCGTTAATTTGTCACCACCTGCCTGCAAAGCCCTCTGCTGGATGCAGTCAGAGATGTGAAAATGAGCATGATGCAGCCTCCTAAGTCAAAGAATCCACAACTTCATTGCTGGTCGACAGAGTGAAAAATTGATCAGATCTTTCATTAACATCCTTAAAAAGTAGTCATGTGACCTGAATTTCCCTGGACTCTGTCCAAGTCTTGTCCTTCAACTCCATGGGCCAGTGGTCCAGGTCACTCCCCACGTTGGCTTCTTCACTGCTCCTGCCCCTGCCTCCTCCTCTCAATGTTCAGACCTTGCCTCCAGAGTCACTTCCTTCAGGAAGCTTTTCCTGATTCCCAGGCTGGGTTCCCCTGCTGTATCTTCTCACAGCAGCCTTGTTTTCCTTTGCTGCAGGAATTGTAGTTTGACTATATATTTACATGACTGTTTGATACTGTCTGTCCTCTCGCATTAGACTCCAAGCTTAATGGGATCAGAGGCCAAAGCAGCTTTCCTCATCACTGAGTCCTAAGTGCCCATCACTGGTCTCTTGGCAAACATTTCTCAGATAAATGAATAAATGTACACAATGAGATAAGTTAGAAGATAAAAGAAAAAAAGACCCTGAAGCAGAGGACTATTAAACAGGGTGGCTGTTCTCTAAACATTTGCTATGTACACAGTGCCCTGTGCACAGAATGCTTACAGAACGTGTAAAATGAATGAATAAATAAGTGACTTGTGAACCGGGTGAAGCCATCTCATTTTTCTCCTGTTTGTTTGCTTACATGATTTCACTTTACATAAACAGTAATGTTCAAAACCCCACTTTTTTGTGTCTCCACCTTGTGAAAAGAGAGTGGAAAATAAATGGTAATCAGTCAAAAACCCAGGATCCAGCCGAGTGACATCTCTTTGCCATTTCCATCAAAACTAGATTCTGGCCCGTAATCGCCATTGCGGTAAAACACTGGCATCTTCAATTTTCTAAGAAAGACCTCCTGGCTGCTTTGGCTGTGAATGCTGACCTGAGACGCTTCGGTCTCACATGTCCATAGAACTGGAGCTGCTGTTCACTTATTCATTGATTAGT
Source organism: Macrotus californicus (assembly GCA_007922815.1). Taxonomy (NCBI): domain Eukaryota; kingdom Metazoa; phylum Chordata; class Mammalia; order Chiroptera; family Phyllostomidae; genus Macrotus; species Macrotus californicus. The sequence goes on from VMDR010003259.1 coordinate 21,056, forward strand.
TAACTCATTCATTGAATCATTCAACACAGTTATTGAGTATCTACCAATACTAGTCACTGAACCCTCATATCCACCACATAACAGGGAAAAAGAAAGTCAAGCCTTCTGACAGTTAGGAAACCAGATCTGCAAAGAGATGATTTTGCCCTCACATGAGAGTTAGAAACAGGTGCCCTTGCCACGCAGCACCTTCCTCATTGGCAGCATTTGTCAGACCCATTTTCATACTTCTAGTGTCTGTGATCTCCGTGAAAGTGAGCCTGCTTTTATCTGGTCCACCTTTGTACCTCCAACAACTGGCAATATTTCTCTACTGACTAACTGCAGCTAACATTTGTTATGTAAGCTAAGCCCTGTGTTCTGCACGTTAACGTGCAGTGGCTGTCATTTGGTCCTCATTTCACCATTATGAGGTAGTTGCTATTATTACCTCCATTTTATACACGAGGAAATGGAGTCATGGAGAAGCTAAGGAGCTTGACAAGGACACATAGCAAGTGAAGTGACAGAGTCAGTATTCAACCTAGGTCTGTCTGATGTATACCCACTATGTGTTCCTGCTTTTCTATTTGGGTTGAACCATATGATGTTGTTGATGTTTGGCCTTTTTGACCTACAGAAATAGCAAATGCATAAGTAGATAAGTAACAATATAAAAACTTACGACTTAATATAAGGAGATGAAATAAAATAAATGTTACACGAGAGGAGACCCCCCAAAACTGGAATTATCTTCTGGAGGGCGGTCCCCTTGTAGTACAGGCTTCTCCCACTAGATGAGTGTTCTAGGAACCCGCCTATACCAGTGTAGCGGCTGATGTTGTTGTGAGAGGCTGCGTTCAGCTTCAGTGAACTTTTTTGAAGATTCTTTCAATGCCTTTGCCCATTTTATGATGGGTGATTCATGAGCACAACTGCCCACACCATGCTGAGCGTTCAGCGGTTTTTGACCAAAAATGGCATGACCCCAGTGCCCCGCCCTTCCTATTCACCCAATCTCACCCTGAGTGACTTTTCTTTTGTTTCCCCAGATGAAAAGAGTCCTCAAAGAGAAACCTTTAGCCAACATGGAAGAGGTGAAACAAAGAATAGCAGAAGCACTAAAAAGCATCAAAATCAACGAGTTAAAAAACTGTTTAGAGCAGTGGAAAAAATGTCTCCATAGGTGCACTGCATCAAATGGAGAGTACTTTGAAGGTGAATAAAGTTTAAACATGTAAGAATAAATGCACAATTTTTTACAAATAAATTCCGTTTTTGTTTTTGATCTCTCCTTGTACATGGGGCGTTAGGGAAGCAGAGGAGGGCAGGTCGGGGAGGCTTCCTGGGACAGCCTGCAGAGGGCCAGGGATTAACTGGCATTTCAGTAGAAAAGCAGCATAGGCACTTACCTACTCCCTCACCCAGTGCAATTTTTGTTATGGTCCTACTGTGTGCCAGACCCCATGCTCACATAGAGAGCCAGCAGAGCTTGGGGTCATGCAGAGTAGACAATCATCTAAAAAGTGTTAATGGTGTAATGTATTTAATGAAGATCAGTCAACCAGAGGTTGTCACAGAACAAAAAAATAGAACATTAAAAAATTAAGACAATTCAACAAAAGGCCGTATTCTGGTTAAGTGCATGTTCACAAACTTAAACATGTTCTTGGAGATTCTCTGATTGAAAGCAGGGCTTGACCATTGAGCTTCCCTGGCTATAATCAAGGCGGTATGTTAGCCAAGGTACTCTGGTCATGAACAAACTTTTTGGGTAGAGGTAACCAGATGTCACAACCTCCTCTGTTATCCTGGGAGGTTGAGCAGACAGGAGGCTGTAGAGTTGCTAATTGGTTAACTTTCATCCCAGCATTAGCTTTCTTCTATTGCTGTTGCAATTCCCACAACCTTTGCCAACAGAATTCCCCCTGAAACAATGCAGCATCTTAACTTCCTGAAGGTAAAGCTCAAAAGCGCCTTTGTGGGAAAGAGTCACCTCGAATGTCCCATTCACCGCAGACAGCCGCAGCGGCTCTGGGAATCCTCTAAGGGAGGAACAATAGAGATTTATGTTGCCATCTGTCTCTGGTAGATTTAAATGTTGATGTCACCTGTAGCTGAAGGGCTTTGGCAGCAATATTGTTGATTCCCAAGGAGGAAATATGTGACTGAAATCAACAGACTAAGAGCTGGAAGTTGATCTGATTCAATATGATATTTTGTCATCATAGTTTGTTCTCTATCTTTCTCTCTCTCTCTCTTTCTGTCTTCCTTAATGACTTTTTCCTTTCACTCATTTAATCTATAGCAGTTTAGTGACCTCTGAGGTTTACCTTTGCTGAATCTCTATCAAAACTTCCTAGACTCCAAACAACACATGTTAACAGTGAAGGAGAGAAAATGAACAACGTGGCATGGACCAGTTCCCTGGAACAATGGCTAGAACCTCAGCATTCAAAACAATGCTGACATCACAAAGAAACCTTTCAGTGAAAATTCCCCTCACTGTTTTCCCCACAACTTTGTGGATTTCAATCATTTTTTTGTCTGGTCTCCAATACAGTAGTCTTTGGATTACTCAAAGATCTGTCTCATTTTCTGCACAATTCCTTTTAATATAAATTAAATCTTTATTCACCAAATAAAGAATGTTCACAAAAAGTCTGCAACCCATCCCCTGCCCACCCCAGAGTAACTCACTCTCCCTAAGGATGTGAACAATGGGATTTGTGTTTGAGCGAGTTGTTAAAAATGAGCCCTAAGCTTTAGGAATGAATCACATAGGACTTAGTTATTTTTAAAAATAAATAAATAAAGCCTGCAAAGGGATGGGGGCAGAAGGAGCATGGTTTAAGGGGGAAAGGAACAAGCGATTCATTTTCATGAACTGCAAGATGTAGTCTAAATATAGAAAAGAAGCCTCCAGCCAGGCATCTCTGAGGGGCGAATGTCACTCCTTCACACGCCCCAGACACCCATAAACCTACTTGCATTGGTCAGCCTGCAAAGACAATCTCTTCACTGCTGGAATTTCTTTACTCTTGGAAAATTGATTGCACACCGTCCCAGCGATGGCCACAAAACTTGCATTCCACAGAATAAAAACCTTGCGGAAAAGAGATTGTGTTGCCTTGAATGAGGTGGGCTTGAAAACTGACTTGTCTGTCCCCAAAATTGTTATTTTAGTCCCCTGTGAGGCATTTAAAGCTAGACAATGGCTTATTTAATTCTTTGGCACAGCAGGGCTTCTAAAAATTAGTATTACAAAGCTACTTACCCAGACGAAGTCAAGTCCAAGCATTAGGAAGTCTTAGAGACTGGAAATGGAGAGAATGCTGCGTGTTGGCTACTTGAGGAGGATTCTTTTTCCTTTGAGACAGTGGCTGCCTGGCTTTGGGAAGTAGGAAGCTAATGAGGGACAGGGAACAAAACTCCATTGTATAATACGTGGTTTCCTGTGAGGCAAGTTATCACCTCCAGATTCAAAAGCAACAGGGTAGGCAAAGGATTCCCAAGTGCTTATGGGGGATAATATTTGCTTGCAGATAATTTTAAAAACAGAGACCTAACTCCCAGAATTCCAAAAAAATTGCATTCTTGGATTTCCTCCCAGTCTACAAAACCTTCCCTGATCAGCAAGCGAATGCATACTAAGACAGTGCTTCTGCGTTGTTCAGCTCTGCAGGTGTGGTGGTTTTAACACAAGTGTGCAAGTGATTTGAAATACATCCCCATCAAGAGGTAGAACCTAATCCCCCCTCCCTTAAAATATCAGACTGGCCTGAGTGACTTTCTCCTTTTCCTTTTTATTGAATTTATTGGGTTGACACTGGTTAGCAAAATTATACAGGTTTCAGGCACACAATTCTACAACACATCATCTGCACACTGTATCGTGTGTTCACCACCCCAAGTCAAGTCCATCACCATTTATTCCTCCTTGACCATCCTCCACTTCCCTCCACCTGCACTCCACTCCCCACTTCCCCACCAAGCACTGTAGTCAGGGTCCACCATTTTTTTCTTTTTTGTTTTTGCTCAATCCCTCCACCTCCTCTAGCCCCCTGGCCCCTCCCCACTCCCGCCCATAGCTATCAGCCTGCTCTCTATCTCCGAGTCTGTGAGTGACTTGTTTCTAATTAAGAGTAAGTAGCAGAAGTGATTCTTAACGTACATTTCTTTGGAGTAGGGAAACCACCACGCTGGAGAAACCACAGTGAGAGACCACGTAGGCAAACAGAAAGACGCCTGCAGAGACACAGCAGTCCTAGCCCCAGCCTTTCAAGTCTTCCCAGCCCACGTGCCATGTATCTGAGTAATGAATCTTCTGAATTGGCCCCAGCCCCAGCAACACATGACTGTAAGAGATCTTGAGTTAAAACTGCTCAAACAAGCTGATCCAGAATGTTGGATCCACAGAAACCACGAAAGACCATGCCAATGAATGCTGTTTTTAGAGCACCAATATTGGGGGTGGCTTGTTTCACAACAATAGATGACTGAGATTTGGGGGTACCTAGAAGTGAGGCGTTGCCATTACAAAATGTAAAACATGTGGCAGCGGCTCAGCGCTTGGGTGGAGGGTGGAGACTGAAAGAGCTTTGAAGAAGCTGTCTGCGAGGGATGAAAGGAAAGTGAGGAAAGTGTGCTGGAAGCTGGAAGAAAGCAGACCATGCGTATAGGGCGATGGAAAGTTGAGCAACATTTTCACCAATGGGAAAGTGAAAAATAGAAAATGTGCCTTATGAACTCATGATCTAGTGTAAGTATGAAAGGTGTCACCTGACTCGTCTAGCTGCCCATAGTAAAATATGAGAGTGATGATCTGATGACCTCCAGAAAGAGTTGTGAAGTATAAAAGAGCCCAAACTTTTGGAGTTCAAGAAATGAAACTATTTCTCAGATTCATCCTCTCCAGACGGATAATGAGGCTAACATTAAAATATGTAATTTCCACCTGCACATGAAGACTCTCTGTGGCTCTAGAACCTTTTGTTAGGACCTCAGACAGACTTAAGGTAGTACTTCATAGATTCTCTCAGTCAAAAGTTTCTCTAAAGATCTCAAGGGCATGCCTTTCAAATGTCTCCATTATACAGAAATGCCTCTAAAAATCTTAAGGGCCTTTGAAGAAGTCTAAGGAAGAGAAAAGCTTACCTCATGGAGATCCATGGATATGGTTTTTGTCTAATGGAGTGAATCTCAACAAGATTGATGGGAAACACATGGAGTGTTAGAAAGAGTTGTACTAATGAAAGCATTGCCCTTTTTACAGGGGTAGTTAGAATAAAAGAAGATTTTAGACTCCCAAAAGTCTATGGGAAAGAAGCAGTCTGAGAAAACTACTCAGCTATAAAAATGGGGACACACATGATAGGACAGGAAGGACAATTCAGAGGGAGGGACCAAGAGCTCAGAGATGGAGCCAGGAGTCACAGAGAATCATTCCCAGGGAACAATATTGAGCTCTAATCAAGGAGTTGGCTACGTGGGCCTGGCTGGATTTCAGATTTGCTACAGACTGCTGATTGCCTGATTGCCACAGGCCACCAAAATGTCTGTAGCAATAACCTATGCTTTTACCATGAAAATGTGTTGAGTGAAGGGAGCAAAAAATTCATCACTTGAGTTCACAGATCTTCCGATTAAGAACGACACTCAAGAAGCTGTCACTGAGGCTCTGCATGTAAGGAGGCCTATCTGCAGCCCCCGAGCCTGGTTTGGATGATGAGATACTGGACATTGAGTCCCTGATGGATGCCATCCAGATGACACATTTGGGGGGGGGTTAAGAGGGGGAGTTTATTTTGCATGTGGGATCAATATAAATAACTCATGGCTGGAGGGCAGACTGCTCGGGTTTTAAAACATGCCCATAATTCTTTGACATTCTTTCCATCAAAAGGTGTAGTCTGATTCTCCTTCTCTTTAGTATAGGTTGGCATTAGTGACTCACTTCTAGCAAACAAAATGCTAGGTCATAAAAAGCAATACAGCTTCCACCTGGTTCTCTTTTTCTCTTGGTACATGCACTTTAGAGCCTTGAGCCACCCTGTAAAATGCCCAGCTAACCCACGCATTATGCTTCAGAGACCTTGTGAAGAAACCACATTAAGTTAGAGGTGCCCTGCTCTAGATGTGTCGTCATCCCCCAGCCTTGAGTGTTCCCGGCTCTGGCACCAGGTATATGAGTGATGGGCTTTAAAGATGACGCCAGGCCCAGGCCGGCTAGCTCAGTTGGAGCATTGTCCCGAGACGCCAAGGTTGTGGGTTTCACCCCCAGTTAAGGCTCATATCAGAATCAACAAATGAATGCGTAAATAAGTGGAACAAGAAATCAACGTTTCTTTTTCTCTCTCTCTAAAATCAATCAACAAAAAATTTTTTTGAAAAGATGACTCCAGCTGAACCGCCATCTGACTGCAGCCTCATGAGAATTCACAAGCCAGAAGCACCTGGCCAAACTTCTCCTGATCCATGAAATTATGAGAGATAATAGATGATTGTTGTTTTAAGATACTAAATTTTGGGAGATTTGCTATACAGCAACAGATCATCAGAGCAAGGGGACTCCAGTCACATTTTATTCTGTGTGAAGAGAAATCCTTGGGATTCCTCGCAAGCAACCCTAGGAGTCCGTGCAAACCCTGTTGTGAGTGCTTGTTGACCTCTCCACACTGTGCCCAGGCTCCTCTGTTTCTCACTTTTTCTCTCCTCTTCCCTGTTTTTTTTAAACCTCCTTTCAATCCATTTACCTTCATTTGATTCTAAGCTTCAAGGCTAGCCCATAATACACGGGTAGCCTGGCTTTGCTAACCAGTCCTGGGCAGTCTAGCCTAGTTCCCCCCTGGGGTTTCCCCCAAATGCTGCCCTGCTCTCCACGTCAGCACACCCGTACCTGAAAAAACAGCAAATGGAAGCCCCTTCTCTTCCAATCCCGATCCTCTCTGAACTGTGCGGGATCTGGGAGGCACACACATTCAAGTCTCATTTCCGCCCCATGCACACAGCTGCCTCTTGTCTACTCCTCAGCGTGGGCTTAGAAGGTAGGGTGTGGCTCCAGGCTTCCCAGTGAATCCTCAACCCAACCAGGCTGCTAAGATAGTCAGGACCTCAATCAGTAACTGATGGATGGCCTCCATGGCTGGGTGGTAACAGTTAATTAAGCTTCACCTGTACTCTCAGGTTCTGTTTATTGGCCTGCAAAATGAGATGACCCAAAATACCACGGGTCTGATGATAAACTTATGAGTAAACCTGAGCATGGAATGACATAGGATAAGCAGTAATGGGGATTCTTAAATGACATTATGTAGAGCACCATATTGGGTTCTGAATTGTAGTAAAAACTGAAAGCATGCACCCTCACCTGGACATTCATGACCAGCAGCAGAAAAAAATACTACGTTCTTCTGCCTATACTTGGCAGGTAATTAACATGGAGACCGAAGCATCACTTAGCTTCCTTCCCCAGGGTAGGGCTCCCTTCTGAGGTCAGTAAGATAAGGACGTCAGAACCCATGTTATAGCTCTGGCATCCATATCAGAGGAACATACATTCAGTAATGTGCCCACTACTTCATAGAACATGGAAAAGAATGGGATTTTATTCTATTGTTTCACTTTGTAAAGCCACAGGAAATAATTTGCCAATATGCTCTTCCTTATAGGCTTACAGTGAATCTCTCTTTTTACCTCAGAAATCTGGGAGCACCTGAATTGTGCTGGACACAGCTACAGGAGTGAGGAAGACTAGGTATCCACTCTTAGGAAGCTCAGGTTCCCCAGGGCGATCATAGAGGTACGGCCATGGTGGGAGGGTGGAGACGGTACTCTGAGAAAGGAATGTGCAGAATTCCCTGGGCGTATTCATTATTTTATAAGGTTAAGAAGCACCTGGAATTACACCACCTTGCCTTGCTAGACAAAATTGGGGACCCCTGATGTTTTTATTACAGAATCTTTAAACTGGGGTTGAATTACCATGAGGGGGGCACCTGCTGTTCCATCCCTCTGCGTGTTTGTATTTGCTCAGGAAAGCCTGTCCAGGCCCCCTGGAAAACTCCATGTGCCCTTCCCCCGACACCCTCCCCACTGCTCCTATCTCCTGCCCCAGGACCAGAGCAAAATATCATACCTTCTCTGTATACTTCCGTAACTCTCACAACTTTTGCTGCATGAAAATAACGTCTGCACTGTTGTCTGCCCCAACCAGGTGGAGAGCAGGACAGGGTCTTTCTGGTTCCTGTACCCTCAGTGCCCAGCTCAGTGCCTGGCACGTCAGCATTGAACAGATGTTTCATTAAAGGAAAAATGGTGAGCAGCCTGTGCAGAGTGGTTGTTCCCAAAGTGGAATCCAGATCATGCCATTTCTTTGTGTGATAATTCAGAATAAAGTTCAAAGTTCTCGGAGTCTGGCACTCCACACTCTCCATGGCCCAGGTTTACCCCTCCCTCAGCCTTCTTACACACCTGTGCTCCAGGGTAAGCAGAGTCCCTTGATATGTCCCCAAACACCCTGCATTCCTCTCATGTCTTTGTGTTCTCCCTTTGTCTAGTGTGACTTTCTGCCCGACCTCATTTTGTATGTGCTGAAGTGGTGGTCTATTTTCAAAGCTCAGCTTAATGCCACCTCCTCCATGAAGACTTTCTGCCTACTTTTAGCCAGAAGGGACCTCCTCCTTTTAGGGTTTTCCCCTCTTACACTGTGCTTCGTTACCCCTGTCACATTATGCCTTGTGAGTTCATTCGTTTAACCAACATGTATTGACAACTTCCACCGGAGCAAGCTCTGTCATAAGAATTAGATACAGAAAGATAAACATTATCTAGTACTTGCCTTCAAAAAATAGACACATAAAAAGGTAGTTCTCAGAAAAGGTGACAGTTGATGTAGTAGTAACTGAAAGTAAGATGATGAATAAGACCAGAAAAAGTAGTTATTTATGGAAAAAATGCAGTGGTAGAGATGTTCAGAGTTTTTTTGTGGCACTTATCATGACAAAATGTGCTCTGTATTTTTAAAATTCTCTCTCCCACTGCGAGAGAAGGGCCGTTCACCACTGTGTCTTCAGCTCCCAGAATGCTCCCGACACATGGTAGTCACTCGACAGTCATTTGTCGAATAAATTGGAGTAAGACAAGTTTTGTTTTTATAGTTAATTCACAATGGAAGTTTATGTCTTGTTCATGTAAAGTTTCCAAAGGACCCTCTTGACCATGACATGGTTCCATTCCAAGCAGCAATTCTTCTAAATTGTGGTCCTAGCTTCTAAAACATGTGACTTCCAATTGGCCATGTTCATCTGCATGAAGATGGCACAAGGGAAAAATATGTGGGAATTGTATACAAGATGCTTTAATGGGCCGGGCCTGTTTAACCATTTCTGTTGATATTCCATTGTTCATTCCTTGCACGGGCAACTGTGAAATGTGCTCTAGCTGGTCTAGTCCAGAACACTTAGCCGGCCTCTACCGCGCTGTGTGGATGAAGGGAGGGACTAATGAAGAGAAGTAGGTCAACTAACCAGAAGAAGGCACTTCATCAGTGAAGGCTTCATGGAGGAGGGAATGCAAAAGATAAGTCTTAAAGGAGGAGCAGGATGCAGCTACCTAGGGAGGAGGGAAAAGGAATCCCAGACAGAGGGAGGAAAAACAGGGCACATAAGCCAGCATTCCTTGTGGCTAGAAGACAGGTGAGAGGTGAGGAGAGGAGATGAAAACGAAGAGGAAGTAAAGGGAGATCATTAGGGCATGGGTAGGGGCGGGGCACTCGATGCCATTCTACAGAGCTTGGACTCCACTTTGGAAGTCAGGAGGAGCCACGGAAAAGTTTGAAGGAGGAGTGCCCTTCAAATAATTTGCAATTTGAATAGAGCCTTCAGATGGAGACTACAGAGAGGGGATTTGAGAGGGAGACAAACATACTGCTTAGGAAGTTATGCATCTAAACTTCCCTACAGCATAGTTCACGGTCATGGCTGACTATTGGTATCACTTGAGGAGATTCAAAAATGTACATATGTCTGAGCTGCCACCCTGGAGACTGAGATTCAGTAGGAATGTTTGGAAAGTTCCCCGGATGATTCGGTCAAGTGGAGGAATCCCTGCTTCAGTGAGCTCCTTGAAGACAAGCAGAGATCTTTCTTTTTTGGTTTCTTTCTCCCAGAGATCCAGGCAGTACCTTGCATAAAACTGTAGCATATACAATAGTATACAGGTAGTATATTCACATTGTTTGCAGTTTTCTGAACCCTTTCTTAGGAAGGTAAACTAAATTCCATTATACTCGTGTTTAATCAGAATTATCCTTTAATAATTGATTCATTAAAAAAATCATTAAACATCTACAGTGACTTAGTCACCATTTTTGAGCTTGAGGATATAGAGACTGAAAAAAAGACCCATGTTACTATTTTCAAAGTTATGAGGGGGCGTGAAAGAAAGAGAAACTGATTTGAGGAAGTTCTAAAATGTTTTATAGCAGAGAGTTTGAAACAGGGTCTTCAAAGGATTATCAGGAACTTGCCCTCTAGAAAAATGGAAAGAGCATTTCAATCAGCGGGAACAGTGTGTGCAAAAGAACAGGGCATGAGGGGGCCTAGAGTGTCCCAGCATCAGTGGGAAGCTCAGCACGGTGCATGTGGAGGATGTGTGCACGGAGAGATGGGAGGATGTGTGCTCGTGGAGGATGTGTGCACGGTGCAGGTGGAGGACGTGTGCATGGAGAGATGGGAGGGTGTGTGCATGGTGCAGATGGAGGACGTGTGCACAGAGAGATGGGAGGGTGTGTGCACAGAGAGATGGGAGGATGTGTGCACAGAGAGATGGGAGGGTGTGTGCATGGCGCATGTGGAGGATGTGTGCACGGAGAGATGGGAGGATGTGTGCATGGTGCACGTGGGGGATGTGTGCATGCAGAGATGGGAGAGAAGCCTGGCACAAAAGGGGTCTGGAGGCAGTGGTGTGTTGGGAAACTGCCTCTCAAACAAATGAACAAACAAACGAAGAGCCTGATTTGTAAAGTTTGCCGATTTCTGTGGTGTAAGTATTCCCATCTGATTTCAAGTTATCAATGATTTAAGAACTGCCTCATAAAATTCCTAAATTTTTAGCAATTAGTTCTGTGAACTGGTACCAGTTAAGTTCCATTATATGACTGAATTACATGTGACTCAATGACAAAGAATTATAGGGCCAGACCCTGTAATTCTAAGCATTGGGAGGAATGTGCTGCCTTTCCTCATAGTGGTTTTACTGCACATTATGAGGTCTGCTTTCATGGGTTTGGAATAGATTGGGCCAATGCACATGGGACCTGAAAATTCATGGCAGCTGATTCTCAGGCTCCTATTACCCACCAATGGTGCCCTTAAACTCAGGCAAGAGGGCCCCTGTTTTGGTCCCCATGCTCAAAGGGCCTGGCTCTGATCCTCCACGGGCATAGCCCTCCCCACACAACACAGAATCCATGGAGCCGTGACCAACAGGAGTCTACTTCTCCCACCCTTCTCCACATATTCCAGATGCCCGGGACCCTGAATTCTCTCTGCAAATGGCATCTTCCCTGTACCTGATCCCTCAGGGCTGGCCAAGGGGGGCTGTTTAAGGGTATGGACAAGCCGTGGATGTGGGGCTGGGTGGCTCCTCATTCTAGGGAGAGACAGCCCTAGAGGTAGGAGTGGGAAGTGAAGAATAAGGTGTTGTCTTGAACGGGGCCAACTTTCTGCATGCCGCCATGTCTTGGTGCACTTTGAGGAGTACAAGAATTCTAAGTAAAACCCTGGTCCTGTAGTTCATTATGAAGACACATGTGTCAAGGTAGAGTAATTGAACACATTTGACGTTTTGTCAGTCACGTTTGTGTTACTAAATATTCAGATATACGGTGTGTGAACCTCTGTTTGACTCTACCCTGGGCCTGGCACATTGCGGGGATGGTCCTTCCCTCCCTCCCCCTTACCAGGGCTTCGGGCTTTGCCAAGGTAAGCAAGCTACAGCCCCAGGCAGATTCTTGCCCACTGCATGTTTTTATGTAGGCTGTGAGCTAAGAATAGGTTTTACATTTTTAAATAGTTTTTAAAAATCAAAAGAAAAATATTTCATGACATGTGAAAATGATATGACATTCAAACTTCAGTGCCCGTATGCTGTTTGATTGGAACCCAGCCATGCTCGTTCCTGTGTGCTGTGCATGGCTGCCTTCAAACTCCGACCACAGAGGGAGTGGTTGCAAAGGGCTGTCCGGCCTGGAAGGCTGAATACACTTACCATCCGGCTCTCCCAGAAAAGGTTTGCCTACCCTCCTGCAGACAGACAGGGGGAAAGGAAGAGCCTGGCACTCCCCCGCAGGCTGCACAATAGAATCACCTGTTGAGCTCCCAGAACAGATAGACCAATGCCAGGGCCTCACCCTCAATATTTCTAGAATGAATCAGTCTGGCGTGGGGGTGTTTTTAACCCTTCATGATTCTAATGAGAGCCGGGGCTGCAAGCCACTAGGCTAGTGAGGGATACACGAGGGTCTGAATTCCCCAAATGTTAGGCAGAATAAGGCTGCAGGACTTGCGACTGCTTTCCCCAAGGATCTGAGTGGATTACAGCCTTTCTTTGAGGATGCAAGGTACCCAGTTACCTGGTTTGGCTGGAGAGAGAAAAAAGAATCATTGTTTCACATTGTATTATGATGCATAAAGCTAAGTTTCAATGGAATCTCTCTAAATCCTTGAACCCCTGGTTCAAACACGTGTCCCTAGACGTCTCCAGCATTGTCTGCATCTGCCAGGAGGGCACACCTTGGGCTGTCGTAGCTCAGACCTCTGCGGAGACCCCCGCTGGGTCACTTCTCAGGATACACTCCTACAGGGAACCCTTACCCCATCTCTGCTGAGCGTGCCCTCCGTAATTATTGGCAGTCTTGCAGGGGAGGAGAAAAAAGGACAACTCTATCAGAATCCCATTCTCCACCAGCACAGTCAGCACCACTGGAGGAGGCTGGCTCCGGGGCCGCGCGGCTGCTCCCATCTATTATTGCGCTGGGCTCTGTCTCAGCGGGACTCAGCGCAGACAATATAGCTCACCGAGAGCGCGGGGGACGGACAGTAAATACGAGGCCTTGGATTTTTTAAATCTTGTCAGTTTTCCCCCTGATTTGTGTCCTTTATCCTAGACCCCTCTGCTGTATAAGCTTCTCAAAGCTAATGCCCATAACGCCACCACCCACTGGTAGCAGCAGGTTGCTGGGCCACTGTGGGGTTCTCATTGCGGAGATTTACAATCCTGCCTTTATGCAGCATCTGTACGCGTTAGCCCAGCGGCACAGGGCTGCTCTCACGCCTCCCCCGGCTTTCTCCCTACTCGGGGGCCCACAGCGGTCTCGGAGCGCAGAACTCCTGACCCTCTTTGCGTCTGCAAGACCCACCACACCCTCCAACCTGGCAGAGCCGGCTAACCCTTGCCTAAAAGAAAGGAACAGTGGGCCCTGAGAAACTAGGAGCTGATTGTCTTCTCTACTGCCGCATTTAAAGAGTTAAAACATTTCCCAAAGCTATTTCTTTGCCCTCTTGTAGATACCAGTCCTCCGCCTTCATCTTTCTGTTAAGGGCTCATGGGATTAAATCAAGCCTGGCACCTAGCCAGGCTCTAAAATGTGAGCCCACTGCCGAGGCTGCGGGAGGACCTCAGTTGGGGAGGGGGGAGGGGAGCTCCTGCAGATGCGTGGGGGTGAGGCGGCAGTGGCATACATTTTGCTCCCCTGAAGCAACTCCCCGAGCAACGAATTGTTCTTTTGACACTTCTATAATTCTAGTCAGTTTCCAGGGTCATATTTCTTTCCCATTTGAAATTTGTTTATTTCCTCTACCTTGGGTACCATGAAGTCTTCCCCATTTCATGTCTCAGAATCCACAGGTGGTGGCAGGACTTCGTGACAATGCAGTGCCTCTGGCACAGATGAGTCACTGCTTTAGGGGAAGTGGCAGGGGCAGTGGGGGGGATGAGGATGCAGCAGCTCTTGCGAGCTTTGCTGGAATGGAACATGGATCAGCTGAGAATGCTTTTGTTTTTGTGAGAATGTGAATTTGTGAAGGGCTTGTACACTATGCAGACACAGAAGTTCTAGGAGGGAAATGTGAAGTAGGTGAGGGTCTGCTCAGGGGAAAGACAGGGGTTCTGGGTCCTTTTGTTTTTTATTTTATTGCTGACACTATTACAGATGTCCCTCAACCCCTCCTTTGCCCACCCTCTGGGTCCTTCTAACATGAGACTTGAACTTTAATTTTTACCTTCAAGGGTAATTATTTTTAAATCACCAAATGTCATAGCTGTACATTGATGACCATAGCTGCCATGAACTTTAGCAATTTATCAATTCATGGGGATTTGTTTGGGGTTATGAAGCTGACAGATCTGACAAGAAGGAGGTGATGATAGAAATGACACCAGCCTCCCAAGGCGACACTGTCAATCCCTGTGTGAGCTCCCTGCCCACTCAGGTGCAGGCCCCACTTAGCTGGTACTCAGGTGTGCTCAGCGTGGAAAGCAGAAATGCTTCTGACAGAATGTCTGTGGGCTGAAGCTTTGATTTGTATTCAGTGGAGAGTAACCTATACACCTCATCTTAGGATATGTGCAAAAAAAAAAAAAGAAAGAGAGGAAAAAGAGGTAATAAAAGATAAATAGGGTTGTCATTAAACAAAACCAGATTGGCTCCAGATGCATAGAACACATGGTGAATGTCAGTAAGGAGCTGGGGGAATACCGTGAAGATTCCAGCTCACAAGATTTGATTTGCTGAGCCTCTACCAATTTACCTAGACCTGGCCTAGCAAATCAAGGACCAGGAGGGTTTCAAAGACTCCTGGAATGTTCCAGCTAACTCCCTCCTTCCCACATCCAAGAGCATTGCGTGTGTGGTCTCTAATTTCCCTCCGAGAATGGTTGTGTCTGTTTTCAAGATGACGTTTCTTTGACACAGTATATGGTGTTTGGGGTGCCCACCAAGAAGAGGTACCAAGAACATTTACAGAGATTCTGCTATATTTTATTCCGTATCATGTTACAAGAAAACAACAGTGACAGCTGACAAACCATTACATCTTTCATAATACAGACAAATTACAATTGGTAACAAATATGCAACATGTATTATTCCATTCTCCTTGCTATGTGCCATTTTGAAGTATAATAGTTTTCTGAATGATGCTAACACATTTCTTAGGTACCAACCCTTGTTAGAAAGTACACATCTCAGTGTACCATACAGAAAAAAAAAGATAAAAATAAAAATAAAAAAAAATCCACTCCCAATTAGAGAATGTAGATTTTATATGTGCCTCTAAAATATGCTGCTGTGGGAAGGGAACGAGAGTAGGAGATTGCTGATTTTTTTTGCCTTTTTTTTTGTGTGTGTATGAAAATTGCAAGGCAGTAACATATGTGGTTTCCCCTTCCTACAAGCCAGTAAGGGAGATGGAAGTTATGCACAATTATGCAGCATATTCCTATGTATAGGGGGCAGCCAATAATCTACCCCAGTATGTACAGCCTAAACATCCTCTTATATAACAAAGATTACAAAACCAGTAATATTCACAGGTGAGTATCTTATAGAGACGCATAACCTCGGGTATGGATGACACTGGCATCAGGTACACACTGAGGGAAGGACGCCCAGAGGCTTGCTTTCTCTGCCAACCTGGAGGCGCCCCTGGAAACTTTTCTCATTGCTCTTACGAGGTAGAAATAGCTTCTCACCCTTGACTCAGTGGATGGACAGCCATCCCTGTTTTATGCTCCCCATTTCTTTTGAGCCCTGCAAACATTAATCTTCATGTCCTTCATATCTTGTATTTTTAGGTCAATCATACCGTGCCTTTAAGGATGTGGAAATGAAGCCCCGCATCTCCTTTCAGAACGCTGTGTGCTCAGTGATGCTGCACTCATAGTCCCCATGCTAACGCATCTTACTCGTCCAGCTGTTTGAATTCAAACTACTCCTTCATACAAAAATATCTCACAGAACATTCCAGTGCTTTCTCAACAGAATGATACATCTGTGATTGAACACCTTCGGCCACGATTTCCAGGGCTGTCCTCGGCTCCAGAAGGTGGAAGAAGAAGGGGAAGGAGAACGTGATTGCAAATGGGAGAGGGACAGAGAGACACAAACCAAACTTTGGATGCTCTGTCCTGGTGGCAGGGATGGGGAACTGAAAGTTCCTAGGGAAGATCTTCTGACTGCCTTGTCTCTGTAATAAAACAGACCCCTCCCCCCTGCCCCCCTGCCCAGGCCTATTGTGTTTCATCTCCCAAGGGAAGCTGCCTGTGACAGGGGCGTAGATCTCTGAATGTCTCTAACATTCCTAATTGAAGTCTGTTAATACTAAATACTTATTAATAGCAAGATCTAATCACCAGTTGCTCTTGGTTTGCACTTAGTAAAATACAAAAGTTATGCTCTCTCCCAAATGAATAATTCAAGACAAATCACAGGCAGGGCTGTTTTAAACTGCATGGAAGGTTTTCTTCTCCATAGTCACTGTAAAACACTCCTAATTTAAATACATATTAAATCAAAATACCTCCAAAGACTTCCAGTGAGTTGGAATGTATGAAAGAAAAATGGGAAAGACTTCCAGGTAACGAAGAGTAAACACTCTGGCCTTGGGTACCTTTTGCTCTCTTTAACATCCATCAGTAAATAATTCATCACTTAACATTTAGAAGCTTACAATGAGTGCTACTTCTGGATAGGATGGATTGTGGCCTTGAATATATTATATACTCACAACTTACTCCAGGGAAGGTACAATTTTAACGTGTAGAAATTCTGGGTCCGATTCTCTAGGTTTACTGCGTTCAACTACAGAAAAGCTTTTCCCTTACCTGACTCTCAGAGAAAGTCTGTCAAGCTGGCCCATAATTCCTAGACCTGATGCCCCAAAGTGTGATGTATTTCAAATTCTTGGTCTCTCCTTCTTTCTGACTAATAGGAAGATGTAAAACAATGTACATGAAGTATTTCCATAGGAATTTATGTCCTGAGGAGCTAGGTCTCATGCTTTAGATGAATTTCCCAACCACCCCCTCGGCCTCAGTGTTGTCTGGGATTCTGCAGGAGGCCTGTCCCCCTGGCAGACAGCCTACATCAGACAGCCTTTCCTCGGGATCAAAGCTCAGCAAATGCCCAACCCACTTTTCCCTCCATGTCACATACTTGCCTTCATCCTCCAAGGTGTCTCAACTCCTTAAACAAGGGAAGCTGGGCCTTTCTTTTTCTCCTTCCCATGTTTAATGCAAGACTCCTGTATTGCTTCTAAAACCTGCATTCAAACAGTTTTTCCAGGAGACAGTTCAAAGTTAGCCGTACCCAATGATGGCTTCCAGTCAGCTTGGAATGTTTAAAAAAAATGTAATTGAAAGGTGCTTTGGTGTAAATGAGCCAATTTTTAACTCTGGATCACTTTGTAGTTTGCTTTTTAAATGTTAACTAGCAAAGGTGGCTTTCTGAGCTCACCCAACAGATCCAATTCTTATGCACCCAAGGTTTAAACATTCTGTTCCTCACTCTTTTCTCCACTAAGAAAACACAAAGTGTAATACAAGAGTGGATGGAAAAAATAAGATGTTGACAAGACCCAGAAAACATGTAAAAAGTTACCTCAATCTCCAGAGGTTGAAAAGGAAGTAAGCAACTTATCCCTGTCTTTGTTCTTAATGCTTGGTAGTTGTTTCTTCACTTCCGACCTACTTGGAAAACAGTCACGCTATGTGGCTTGAAAGTGCTAAGCAGATTCTGTTATCCTATATAAATGTGTGGGATTTCCAAGGGAAAAAAACCACACACTCACAAATGTCCTCAAAAGGTAGGCGACAAGTGGGGGCCCCATGGCCCGGGACCAAGCTGTCAAGTCAGTGAGGGAACACGGGCTTGTTTTAGCTGCATGTTTCCTTCCTAGTGGCTGCAAAATGTGCACTGCTGTCACGGAAAGCACACATTGTTTTAGGCCCCCATGTGGCTTTCAAGTGCAGATATTACCGAAGAAGTGTGAACTCCAAATGTGTTGTCTTAATGTATTTAAGACATGGCTGGTAAAAGCATAAAAACCTTTACAGAGACGCTGTGCTGCCGAGGGAAATCAAACAAAATCATACACAAAAGACTGAAAAATACATGCCATGTGTCAGTAAGCAAAGCTTAATCTTCACATAGTTCTTGGAAATCACAAGGTATCCAAATGCGTGCAAGGTTTTAAATAAATTGCAGAGAAAACAGGGTCTTGCCAGCTTCAATTTCCTTGTAAGGGAAATCCACCACAGGGAGAGAAAGGAAGCTGATCCGTGATTCCCTTCCTATTATTGGCCACTTCGTTAATGTTTTTTTTTTTTCTTCCCAGAATGATGACAACTTAATCCTGAAAGGAGGAAAAGAGCAAATTGTTATACGGTAAAAAAAAACAAAAAAACAAAAAAACTTACATCATTCATTTTTCCTAAATTACATGAGACTTCAAAATTGGTCCAGCCACAGGGAGCCTATCCGCTTTCTCCATAGCCACCTCAAGCACATGTATCTGGGGCAAAGTTGCCTCCAAACCAAACCAGTCCTTATAATACGGTAAACAAATGTTCTGACTGCACTGATTTCCCTTCAAAGAATGTAAGTCTGTGAATTGAAATGATCTAACCTCCTCTTGGCTTAATATAGAGGACTCAGCAAATTTCCTTCCCCAAATCATCAGTGGTGATACTGGTATTAATTAAGTGCCCAGAGCTTCACACAGACCATTAAAAGGCATATTATCATGTTCACTTTTATGAATAGGAAACGGAAAAATGGACCACATAATACTTTTTAAGGAAATCCAGCTGCCTATAACATCTCTATTGCCTCTCATCAGGCCTAGCTTCAGCAGAGAGAAAACTGGCCAGCAGGACCTGAACTGGCAGCCTCTTGCCAACACCCTGCATGTGACTGCGTTTTCAAGGATGCCTGCTTAAACTTGGTAGCGACTTCCACGTGAACGGTTCAAGAAGAGAGGATTGTTTGTTCTGCTCTTGTCCACATTTCCTTCTGGTCCTTCAGCATTTTCACTGAGGCTCTGGGATGGGAAAAAAGTGTCTTGCCAGGAAAGGTGAAAAGAAACACTCCCAGGTTCACGTTGCATAACTTGGAGTTTCGACCCATCAGGCCACTGAGTCCCAGAATTGACTCATCATCTCTGTTCAGAAGCTTGAGGTCACGCGATCGGATGACCAGATCAGGCCTGCCTGTTTCCTGCTACAGTGGCACACTGTCATCTTCCTGGGCAAAGAAACCTTGGCTTTCTGTGGAGTACTCACAGTGCAGTCACCCGCTGCTGCCCATGTGGGCGGTAGTGCCAAGGCCGTCACCCTGCACGGCACTACCTTGACTGAGAGAGCACAAAGCTCCCGCCTCACAGTTGAGAGTAGCACCCTTTCTACCCTCTACTCACATCTCCTGCTTACTCTGATGTTTTTTTCGAAGGTTAACCTTCCATCCTTTTTGTAAATTGTGCTGAAATTCATGGAATTAACCATTTCAAAGCATATGTTTACAATGTTGTGCAACCATCATCTCCATCTTGTTCCAGAACATTTTGTCACCCCCCAAAGAGACCCCATATACTTTAAATGGTTACACCCTTTCTCCCCTTGTCCCAGCTTCTGACAACCACTGATCTGCTTTCTGTTCTATGTATTTACCTATTCTGGGTATTTCATATAAATGGAATCATACAATATATAGCCTACTGTGTCTGGCTTCTTCCACCTAACATAACGTTTTTAAAAGTCATCTATATTTTATCATGTGTCAGTTCTTCATTCTTTTTTTATGGTAATAGTATTCCATTTTATGGATATACCACATTTTGTTGATCCATTCATGAGTTGGTGCACATCTGGTCTGTTTTCAAATTTTGGCTACTGCGAATAGTGCTGCTATGAATATTCATGTACAAGTATTTATTTCAATACCTGTTTCCAATTCTTTGGGGTAAATAATACTCAGGAGTGACACGGCTGGGTCATATGGCAATTCTGTGTTTAACCTTTTGAGAAACTGGCACACTGCTTCCCACAGGGGCTCCACCACTTTATATTCCCACTGGCCATATACAAATGCTCCGGTTTCTCCACACCCTTGCTAGCATTTGTTACTTTCTATTTTCTATTTTTTCTTGATTGTAGACAGACAGCCTCGTGGGTATGAACTGTCATCTCACTGTAGTTTGGATTTGCATTTCCCTAATTATTAGTGATGTCAAGCACCTTCTCACGTGCTTCTTGGCCAGTTGGCTATCTTGGGAGAAATATCTATTCCAGTCCTTTGTCCATTTTTAAATTGAGTTGTTTGTCTTTTTGTTGTTGAGTTGTAGTGTTTTTTATATAGTTGTATCTTTTTTTTAATCCTCAACTGAGGACATTTTTTCCCCCATTGCTTTTAAAGAGAGAGGAAAGGAGAGAGGAAGGAAGGGAGAGAGAGAAACAATGATGTAAGCACGAGGGAACAATCGACTGGTTGCCTCCTGTGCGCACTCACATAGGCCAGTGCCTGAACTGGGACTCAAACCCACAACCTAGGCATGTGTCCTGACCGGAAATCAAACCCACAACCTTCTGGTTATGGGCTATAACCAACCACCTGGGTCACCCGGGCCAGGGCTATATATTGCATCTTGATTTGGGAATATTTACTGGCTTTCTATGGATTGCCTTTCACTATATTGATAGTGTTCTTTGATGCACAAAAAATTTTCATTTGGATGAAGTCCAATTTATCCATTTTTTATTTTGTGGCAGTAGTTTTGGTGTCATATCTGAAAACCCATTGCCAAATCTCAGGTTATAAAGATTTACTCCTGTTTTCTTCTGAGAGTTTGGTCCTTAGATTTAGATCTTTAATTCATTTTGAGTTCATTTTTGTACGTGGTGTGAGGTAGGGGTAACATTCCATGATTAAGAGTTCTCTGTCCTCAGTGACTGAGCCAAATGTACACAAAAGTCCTTACCTTAAGTTTCTGGGAAAGGTGTGGGGCTGGAGGGAGGTGCCTGGGGTAGATGGATACCACACAGACACCCTTTGCTACCACTCAGTTTAAACTCCTCAGTTTTTATCTCAAATATCTGCTACTTGTGGAACAGTTCTCTGTGTGGCTCACTTGGCCACCCCTCTCCTCTGCCGGGTTGTCCAGATGTACCTTTATCCAACCTCTTCTTAAAAAGTCACTGCCCTGGCAGAAATAATTGCATGGGAACTACTGCCTTAGCTCCCATCCCACACCATGATCTTCCAGGAAAATGAAAAAAGTCTACCTTTTGCTTTACCTATTGCTCCCATGTAATCCTGCATTCTGATTTAGGCCTACGGCCCCTTTCCTGAGGCCCAGAACGTCAAGGTGAGAAAGAGCACTTGTCCTTGTGGCACTTAACCACACCTGTCTACAGGCGTCTTCGGCCAGTCCCCACTCCCACCACCAGCCTTGATATTTTTATTGAGCAGATGACAGAAATGCCCTATCTCTTCCATGTCACTTAGACAGCAACTGAGATTCAAGCTCTTCCAGGATGCCTTCCCACCCTGGCCAAACATGGGTGTGGGTTTGTCCTGACACCTGCTTGCCTAGGCATGAAGGTCCTACAGCCACATCCAAATGATATAGTCATTCTCTGGCTCTCCTCCACTCCTCCATTTTAATCAACAGGATGCAGACCTGGGCTTCAAGATGACCTCCTGAACGAGTCACACCATTTAGTCCCTCTTCAGGTGTGAGGACACTGCCTGCGAGGGATCAAGGGGTCAGGTGGCATCACCGTGTCCTTGATTAAGCTTGGTTTTGTTGACCATTATGTCCTTAGAGCATATCCCAGACCCGGCTCAAGTACTTGGTACAGTTGTTGAAGGGACAGAAAGGGAGAAAGTAGAACCTGAACACTTGGGAGTGGAAGATGTTCTCAGATGCAGAGTTTCCTCACCACACACCAACTGAGGGCGAATGCTGTGCCTGTGTTCTTGCTGGAAGAGAAGGCCACCCACAGACAGACCGATGACCGAAAAGGTGGGTAGGATTAACACCTTCCTGTAGGCCAGCCTCTTAAAAACCCATGACATTCTACTTGAAGATGATGCTTTGCTTTTCAGTATATTTGATTTCAGGTTAACAATAAAATATGTTGTCACCATAGTCCATGGCGTGTCACTATCCTGTTGGGTTAAGATTTTTTTAGCCATTGATGGTGTTTGCCCTTGCCTCTGCCCTGATTCTTTAAGTAATCTCTAGAAGAATCACATGTACCTAACCCAGGGCATAAGCAGACCTGGATAATACAGGATAATACATAATAATAGTAATTGGATTAAAAATGGTGAACACAGTGATTATGGATAAGTCCATGTAGTTAGGTTTGAGGTCAGACATTGAATGAAAGGACCCAATAATTTCAAAAAAGAAGAGCAGTGCCAACGAGAGCTAGACGCTTTGCTTTCTCTGTGAGGTGACTCTCCAGCCCAAATTGTGCCAAGCGCCCTCACTGATGTTGTTCGCCAGTGGCAGGTGATGTCCCTTGTCCCTCCTTGGGCAACATCAGTATCAGTTTCAGTTTCCAAGGACTGCATACAGGTGGGTGAATTTACTGCTAGAAAAATTCTTTAAAATTGAAACGTAACCTTACACGTGATGGGAAGGGGTGTAGGTGGAAGGAGAGGGGGTATGTGACGTTCACGGAGAAACATAATATAACAGTGATGTAAATCCTGCCCTTACATTTAATAGATTACTAAAGTAGACTGCACACACAATACAAGTGAATATACATTATAAGCTCAACTATGTGCACATCAACTCATAGGTTTATAAATCATTGGATTAATGAATGCCATTTTTTATCTTGCTTTCTGCTTTTACAGTGTTCTTTCTCCAGAAATGGATGTTTTAAACAAGAAATTGGATTTTATTGATAGAATCCTTATTCAGAAATATCTACATAGAGCTTCTCAGCTATAAATATTAATTAATTGGATTGCTGGTACCCATAATGCAACTTTGTTCTGACCCATGTGCCCTATGAACTAGATATTTTTTGGATTCAATTTTCTTAAAACCAACTGTCAGCATCATGTGATGGAGGAGATGAAAAATGAAAATGAGCAGTCCCGCTGTGCAGGTGGGTGACCTGTGGGAGAGAGTCTGCCTGGTAGGATTGTTACAGGAACCATCAGACAGAGACCAATTGATTAGATCATCTCATACCCGCCACCAACTAGGCTCAAGAGACTAATTAGAGAGAGTACTGCCTGCGCAGGCACCCCATTGACACCTAATTTGCTCAGCCAAAGCCTTTGGGGAAAATGTATTATCTCTGCAGCTGCACTTCATGCATTTCTGATTTGAGGCATAAGCAAGGAGTGCTTCATCGCTCTTTTGACCAAACTGAATGTAGAGCCCTTAAGTGCTAAAAGCGAGCAAACAGACCCAAATTAAAAATGGGCCAGGCTCTTTCTAATTCCCTCGGTGCTTCCCGTTAAGTCTCCTTGTGTACATACACACACACACACACACACCCTGCACACACATGAAGTTTACTCGCCAGTGGGTTGACACAGCCGAGGGCCCCAGCTCAGGGTGCTTCTGTGTGATCAGATGGTGTCTCTTTTGTTAGCCTATTTACCCACTCTAAGGTATTATGTTTGTTTTATTGTTTTTCTTAAACTATTAAAAACATTTTTTTCCTGCTGCATTGCTCCTCCACAAAGTATTCGTTTTTCTACAGGCAGACTCTGGCCCATTTTTTACTCCCCCTCTAAGCCTGCACTGGGGCGAAGTGATTGTTTTGGTTCCAAATTAAAACAGCTGTAGGTTTTCCTTTCATTGCCTACATTGTGAACAGGATATTCACCAGGATGTATGTGAGGCTGTAGGGTAATTCACTCATTTTTATTTGAGAGACTTCTTTGTAAAGGTGCCCAACAGAGAGGGTAAGATGACTGAATTTGATGGAAGAAAGCTACCTCATGATAGTAAAGACAGCACAGAATTATAAAGTAATTAAGTTCTCTTCAAGAAAAGCCATGTACATCATTTGACCACGTTTAGCTTTTATCTGCTTCTAACCTGGAATAAAACTCATGGCAACCTTCTTTTCTAATGTAGAATCCCAGTCACTGGCACATCAACAGGCATTTCATGGTAGGTATGTAATTAATTACATGCTTTAAAAAAGGAAACAAAAATTAAAAATCCAGAAAGTGTGAAAAATTAGGGCATCTTTGTGCCAAATTCAGTGGTTATGGCAAATGGAGTCCCCTGATGCTGGAATAGAAAACAAAAACAAAAAATCAAGCGGGACCTGCTATGGTGGTGTTCTAGGGCAGACTTACTGATTGCATGCCTTTCCACGCATGTGTTGGAGGAATTGTACTCACGTGTTCTGGTAAACTACAGAGCTGCTTTGTAATTTTCATATTTGTCTTATTCTTAATAATTCAGTGAAGACTTTGGGAGATAATTTTAGCTACTTTTTAAAGCGCATTCAAAATTGGCCTCAATTGGCATCTGGGTAGTCCGAGGCTTCCAGTAGCCATTGGAGTGAGTGTTTGTTTTGAAGGTATTTGGAGAGTGATTGCACAGGAGATGTTTGAAAATAGTTAGAAAACCTTGGTCTTAACTAACATATAGAACCATCTACTGAATTTATTCTGTTTTCGTGGAAAACAGAGTTCAGAAAGCTTCTTTTCCCCAAATACCATATTAATGAGTTCTCAGGAAAAATAAAACCTACCAGGATGTGCCACTTTGGGTTCAATTTTGCTTAAAATACTAAGAAAAATGCCCAAGCTAATATTTGGTACCCAATTCATCTTCAAGCAGACTTGGC
Organism: Macrotus californicus; assembly: GCA_007922815.1. Lineage (NCBI taxonomy): Eukaryota > Metazoa > Chordata > Mammalia > Chiroptera > Phyllostomidae > Macrotus > Macrotus californicus. Next base: position 45,929 of record VMDR010003259.1, read on the forward strand.
TACTGTAGGAAATTAAGTCCACAAATAAGGCTGCTAAACTCTAAGCACCCAGGCAAGTCCAAATGTCTCTGAAGTAAAAATATCCTGTTATGCACAAATACACACACATGTGGCCTTTATCATTTCTATCTGTACAACACATACACCCAAATTTTATACTACCAACTTGGATGTTGGAATCAAAATGACAAACTTTAAACTTCATATTGATTTCAAAAAATCTGCAACAGCTTACTTTCTTCATTTTTTTTTTTGAGCGTGTTTAATTATGTTATGATTTGGCTAAAATATAGGTGTTCTTTTAGAACGCCTAAAACCAGTGTTTTCCAGTTACTTTGACATTGCACTGAAGCTGTCTGGGGGGTGGGGAGAAATGGGACGAAACAGAAGGGAGTCGGAAATTAGTCAAATCTACTTCTGTAACTTATTTCTGATTTATGATAATCATGCTTCTTCCCCCCTAGATGAGAGCTCATCTTTGAGACCAGCCAGAGAATATTAATTAAAGTCAATGCAGAGATAGACAGGCTTTTGTTTTAGGTTTAACAGAAGGTCCATCATTCAAAATAGCCTAAATCCTTTCAGTTGAAAGCTGTTTGGTAACATCCATATGGATGCACAATGCACTAATTGCAGCAACTTTGCACATTTTAAGCTTCATGCCGAAGTGGTGATCTTAATTAAAATTTTTTAGGCAAAGCTCTAAGTCTGACATTTCAAAACAAAGCATTTCTCACATGAGGAGACTGACTTAACATATCATTTTAATAATCATCATTATCAATGGACATTTATTGAAATCCCCATTAAAGACCAGGCCTTATATGATGTGTAATTAGCTGTGGTTGAAAAGAATGCTCTATTTTAATGGTGTGACTACTTATTAAATCAAATTTATGTAAATACAAAACCCTGGTCATATTATAGACACATGTGGACTAAAAGGATGGCAATTCTGGGAGTATGTCCTGTCTCAGAGAGGTAAAAAAGAGTACAGGGAAAGCAATGATCTAGGTCTTGTAAGAACTACCAAGACACAGTAATCTTTTTAAAAGATCATACATATGTGTGTATATATGTATTCATATATATAATCATACACACATAAACATACTGTAAGGTCTGAAATAGCTCATTGAAACAGTTTTAATGGCAAAGCTAAGAACAGAAAAGGCTTCATCAAACATGGCTTACTCTTTTCAAGGATTTCATACCTGAAGCTTTATTTGCTCAGCATACCTTTACAATTGACTGGCTCCCAAGTGGGTATAATTTAATTAAATAGGATTCTACACTTTAACCTTTCTTATATATTACAGTCCTACTAAACTATATTTGAATAAACCAAATACCAAGTCATGTAACCCAGCAATGTGTGCATTTTTAAAAACTTAAAACATAAATCTCATAAACACGTCTTAAGTATTTAGCAGTCAAAGAAACATAAGGGTTCAGGTCTGACTTTAATTAAAAGATCTGAGAGATGTGACTTCATTTTGGGGTGGATTTTTTTCATATTAAAACTTGTCTAGTATTATTATCCAAAGCGTTGAGGCGCAGAAAGTTTTCATGCTAAAGGCTTTGAATTAAATATATGTGATGATCTACACTTTGAATCTGTCTCATGAACCATCTGATTCAGCATAAATTTGCAAAGCTAAAACATGCATTGCTGGGGTGGAAAATAGATGACCCAGGATTGGTAAATAGAGAACAGTGTCAGCATAAACTAAAAGCCATGTTGGTTCATGGGAGAGATTCCTTTCCAATGTGAAGGTCTGAGCCACCAGCTGGCATTAGCTGTGTGCAGGAGACAAACACATTTGCCTGCCAGCTGAGGAGGTGTATGAACTGCACACGCTGTCTGTTTACCCCACATGCTTCCTCTTGCTTGGTTAGACCACACGCTCTGTCTTGGACGTAACTTTATTGTACAGCTCTCCCCGATCTCGGCACATTTTGCCCTTTCATCCAAAGTTCGACATCCCCAAACCTTTCATCCAGCTTCTTGACCTCTACGTTGTGCTCGTGTTTTTATTAGTGTTTTTTTAATGGCTTGTGTGAGTGCTACCTGCTGGAGACTAAATGTTTGTGTCCTCCCAGATTCGTAAGTTGAAATTTAATCTGTAATGTGATTGTGTTTCGAGGTGGAGTCTTTGGGAGGAAATTAGATCATGAGAGCAGAGACCACATCAATGGGACTAATACTTACTAGACCCCAGCAAGAAGGGGAAAAGAGTCCGTACCTGACACCATCTACTGGTGCCTTGATCTTGGACTTCCTAGCCTCCAGACTTTGAGAAATAAATGTCTGTTGTCTATAAGCTGCCCAGTCCATAGTATTCTGTTACAGCAGCACGAACAGACCAAGTTAAGTACATTTGGATTGGTCTGCCCCTTATTCTATTTATCCTCGTAAGCTATAAAATTTTATTGTGGCATTTTGCTGAACACGGGTAGGAGCATGGATGTCAAACCATAGCAGAAACATCTATTCTTGTGGGGCACATTTGGACACTGTCACATGGCGACGCATTGTGGACTACCGGAGCACATCATTTCCACCGGGACATGTCTGCCGTCTGCAAGCAGGGTCCAACAGGTCCACGCTGAGGGCTGCTGACCCCAGAGAATGAGCTAAGCTCCCCACCCACTCTTTCCCATGTAGCTGTGCTCCAATATGAACAGGGCCAATGGACAACTCTCGACCAAGGGCAAATCACTGAGTACTGACTCACAGGGACTAAGCCTTTATCTACATGTAAAGTATCTGATATGTACTCTCCACAAAATTATAATTGGTTATTTTAAAGTATTCTGATACTGGTTATTTTACTATAACAAGTTGCTATAGTTCAATAATACCCAAGATTAATTCTGACAGATATAATCATGACATCTAACGATATAATGAGTGTCATCAGGAGAAGCAAACACCAGCAATGTGTGCTCAGGTTTTCTCCAATCCAAAGCACACTTCCGTTTATTCCCTCATTCAGTGAAAGTGCCTGAGAAATCAGACCATGACCTTCAGAAGAGAAGAGGTTTTCTAAACCACTTTTTGAAAAAAAGTTCCAATCCTTTTAGTTGCTGGTTCAGTGTCTTCTGGCACACCGGCAGCCAGAGGTCTGCTCTGGGTTTAACTGCCCACAGCACTCACTGAAGGAGCCACAGCCTTTACAGGAACTGGGCTGACTGTCCTGGGTTTTAGGATGAAGGGGATTTCCAGGATGCAAACTTTCCATCTTGAAAGTGCGAAAAAACCAGAATGAATTGGTCACCCTAACAGAAACAACAGGACTGATATGTTGTAATTTCCAAGTTTATTATAAAAACAGAGCCAGCAAGCTTGGCACTTTACTACATGAACTAAAACACATGGACATTCCAATCTCAAAATGTGCGTCACCAAAGCATCACAGATGCTAAACTCGGAGAACGGCAAAAGATTTGTCGATGAGAAGGTGGGAACTGAGCCCGCAGCCTTCTCTCCTCTCAACCCTTCCAAGAGAATTTTCACTTCTCTCCTTGACTCTGTGTTTTAGGCTCTAACCCCTAAGTTTCTCACTGAAGCCACGGTGGATCCCACTCTTCCTAGTGAGGCTGCTGAATTCAAGACCATCAGCTGGCTCGTCACCACAACTCAGCTGCACTGTCAATAAATCCATCTACTTAAATACACACTTGTGGCATGGGGGAGATGGCTAAGGCCACCACTCTCAAGTGACAAGAACTGTAAATACGGCCTGAATCTCTGTGGCAAATGACCCCCCACTCAGTGCTCATTGGCAGAGTCTATTTCAATGCAGAAAACATTTATTGAGCATCTACTTTTCAGCAAAGCCCAGTGTTTAGAGTGAAGGGGAGAATGACATAAGGACTGTAAAAGCAAAATGTGGCGGTGGTCTGGAGCTGGCCTGAACTGGCTCACAAGTGTCGAATGTTAAAATTTTCAGGAATTTTGCAAGCTGGTTGTTAAACACAGTCACCCTTGAAATTGGCAATGGAAGAGGGGATTATACCATGAGCTATAAGACAGGCATGACCAATTAGGGCTTTTCAGCTTTCTTTCTGGAGAGCTGGCTGTTAAATATTTACCAACACCCCACTGCTGTCCTTAGGAGCCATAAGAGTTTGGAAGGGGATGCTGGCCAAGACAACCTATGAGTTGAAATGGAAAATGAAAGTGTCATCCTAGAGGTACCATATAGTGAGGAAGAACTGGGCTTTGAAAGATAAATGAAAGGTTAATGCATAGAAAGGGAGGAAAGAGGACATTCTCCAATGTTAAGGGCTTGCAAAGTGGTAAATGGCCAATGAATGGAGCAGGTGCATAACTGGACGTTAGGAAACAGATTCAGGGGAAGCTGAGAGGGCAGGTGTGGGTGATGGAGTGGAGGGCCCTCCGTGCCCTGATTACCAGTTTGGGCTTTATCTGTGTGTAGTGAGGAGGTCTTAGAGGCTATTGAGTGGGGAGCCTCCAAGTTCTAACCCAAGGACAGCTGCATACTCTTCACACAGGTGAAGGCTCCGCTGCTTCTGTGAAGTCTGTAGGTAAAGAGTGGCCTTCTTCAGGATGTTATTGAATTAGATAATGCAATTGGTTCTTCAAATAACTGGTGGGACTGCCCACAATGCACCAGGTTTGTAGCACTTAATGGTGAAAGGTCCTATTCTGCCTGTGAGAAATACCCAGTGTGTCCTGGGCTAACAATGACAGAGAAACCAAACTTTTTCCCAAGGATGGTATTTTTCAAAATGTAGCCCATGGAGCTAATGTGGACATTTTCGTGCACCAGAGAGATTCTTTAGAAAATAAATAGTTTGCGTCTTTATAGTTGTCTATGCACTTAAGAGAAGAGGAAAAAAGATGCACTAACTCCTGGCTATACTGCTCTGCTGTCCTTTATAACTCAAACATGATTTACTGTTTCTGATTAGCACACAACCTCAGACAGACTTTAAATTGCAGCCTTTGGGGTTATGAAACACTGTCAAACCTTTTAAAAAGCAAACGCAATGAATTAGAAAATGTCATCAAGGCAGTCTTGTCTTGCTTCACTGTGGTTGCACGATGTGGACTAGGAGTTTCAGCTCATTAAAAATGTGAGGGCTGTAATGTCTGATGAATAAGACATTCACATCAACCTAATTGGTTTCCTCCTGGTATAAAACAATTAAAGTGCCAACAGCTCGGTGGTTTAGTGGCAGAGCAAAGAACAGTGGTTGCAGGCCTGGGGTCAAACACTTCCCCTGGCAACAGAGCTGGAGAATGCCGCGGTAGTAGCCAGCATCCACCAGGCTCATGGGATTAAGCGATGCTTCATGCTTTTTTAGTGTCCAGTTGTGGTAGACTGAAACAAAGGCTCCAATGGAGTTAAGTGTGTTGAACTCTGATTGTTAGAGGCAATGCAATGAATACCCTTCTGCTTGGCCCCAAAGCAGAATCCCACACACAATGTGGTGAGTCAGGAATGTGACATCTCTTCCACACCTGTGAATGGCAGCACATCCCAGAAAGCTCTTATTTCCTCTTCGCACAGATGCTGAAGAACAAAGTCACGTCTGGTCTGGGGTATGCTGTTTGTTTTCCAGTCTGTTGGCATTAAAATTGTACCCTAAGCACCTATCATGTCTCGTGATGCTCTGTTAAGTTCTTTTCAAAAGTTGTGATCTTGAACACTGGGGTCTTTTGGGAGGAAAAAAAAAACCCAAAAAGATTTAGTGACTTTGAACACTGGGGTCATTTGGAAGAAGAAAGAAAAACAGAAATAGTGCTTCATGTTATCATGGGGAAAAACATCACCAGAGTTCCATTTTAAACACAATAATGAAATAGAAGGTATATTGTATGAAGTATACAAATGGGACACAAACAAAACCAAATAGCCCAATCAGCTCCAATAAGCTGTTTTGGTTTTGTTCCTTTTGCAAGTCTTAGATGCTCTGCCTGAGATGTTGTGAACAATAAGCCAGGTCTTGAGATGCTGAAATGGAAAGGCTCTTTGTTTTCTAATTACTGACCTCCTGAGTTTTAGTGTTAGGGTTTATTACATTCTCATAATCAATTGTTGAGTGCCTAGGTCCAGTCAGGATATAAAACTGCTCACGATTGGATTAACATGGTAAAGTTCAATCTCATCTCCCTCAGTCCTTCCTTATTAGGAGAAACTCTAACAGGTTGATTTTTAGCGACTGACGTAAGTCTGGTAAAATGTAAAGAACAGAACAAATCTTTTTTTAGCTCCCTGGGACATAGTACTTTTAAGACCACATACTAGAGATGGGTGATTCAGATAAGATAAGATGTATCTGAAGCAGATAGGGTAGAAGGGAATTACAAAGATTAATGGTGTGAAATCAAGCAAAGAAATATTGAGAGGGACTAAAAAACAAGTCATGGCAAGAAGAGCTTTATGGTAGAGCAAGCTCCAAATGAAACTGTGCAAAGACTACCCAATCTGGAAAAAAATATGCAGTCGTGGTCACCATTTAGAGGTCGCTGATTGGAACACCACACATATATTACAGCACACCTCCTGACTGTAAGTTCTTTGCACTTGAAATCTGAATACAGTCCCTGACTTTCAAGTAGAAACTGGACTTTGAATTTTGATCTTTCCCTGGGCCAGCACTATTCGACACAATCACTTTCTTGGGATGCTGGGCCGCGGTGGCAGCAGGATGATTTTGCCCAGCTGAAGGCCAGTGTCAGTGTGCTAAGTGTGTTTTAGGCAGGCTACGGTATTCAGTCAGTTAGATATATTAAATGCATTTTCAACTTCCCGTATTTTCAACTTATGGCGGGTTAATTAAAATGTAATCCCTGTCACAAGTTGAGAAGCATCTGTATATGTAGATTTCTTTCTATGCACTAAAAAACTACTTCTTAATTTACTCAACAAATAAGTTACAAAACCAACTTTCATTCATTCTTTCGACACTTGTTCTGTCTACTGTGACATAAACAGTTGTAAGTACTCTAAATGTTATGGCCACGTATTTCCCCAACATTTTACTAAAAATTTCAAACATAGAGGAAAATGGAAGA
>VMDR010003259.1:53079-74924 GCA_007922815.1 Macrotus californicus
TTTATTTATTTATTTATTTATTTATCTGAGAGAGGGGAAGGGAGGAAGAGAGGGAGAGAAATATCGATGTGAGAGAGAAACAATGATTGGTTGCCTCTCACACATGCTTCAACTAGGGACAGAACCCACAGTCCAGGCATGTGCCCTGACTGGGAATCGAGCCTGCAACCTTTTGGTTTATGGGATAACACTCCAACCAACTGAGCCACTCTGGTCCAGGCTCCCAAAAATTTACTTAATGTCACCCCTCTTTCCTACTTTCATCAACTCCTCAGTGGGCAAAACACTGAGAAATACAACTGCCAATTAAAAAAATACACAGGCACAGAACACTCAGATTGTGATAATTCCTGACCATTTCTGAGTAACTGCTAAACTTGAGAACAAGTGAGCACCAAGAAATTCTCTCCAGAAGACTACATCTATATAACTACGGGCAGATTTTTTCATACCGTTTCAGTTGGTTAACAGACCTTCTGAATTCTATCAGTAGACCCACTGGCCCAACTCAAGGACCTCAGGATTAGCATGTGTGAGTGCTGAAGCATCAAGCAGTATTTCCACCATCTAGCCATAATTTTAGAGCAGACTGCACAGAAAATACCTTACACTCCTGTTAAGGAGGGAAAAGGCTTATGTGATTCCTATACCCTTTCTTGATGATAAACATATAACCAACCAACCAACACAAAACACAAGAAAACCAAAACCTCATCCAGTCTATGCATCACCTTTCCCTTGAGAGGGGTGGAACCTGGACTGTTCTATCTGATGAAGGACCCACCAACAGGAGAAGCATGAATGGGCATTGTGGATCCCTATATAGGGATCTAAATCGATGATCCTCTGAGCATGAGGAGCTGAGTCAAAAATTCTTTCCCCCCCAGAACACAATCCTTTACTGTTCCCTCCTTTATCTTCTCTATTAGACCTATCAGTGATGTACCCGTGTTATTGTAGGATGAAAGATAAATGGAAACTAATCCCATAGTACCCATTCTTACTAATCATATTAAATACCATTACTAAGCACTTTATTTCATGTGCTATTTTGATATTTTATTGTTGTGAACATAAAAATTATTATGAAGGCTTCTCATAGCTTTGTCAATGGCCCTGAACTCTCATTTTCCCTTTTAAGGTAAAAACAGTATGTAATATATAGATCATGTATCACAGTAATGTACACTTGAAACATATGAACCAATGTCACCTCAAAAATAAAAATGAAAAGCAAACAGTAGCAGCCAAGCGTTTGCAATTGGTTTTCATATGGCCACCTGTTCACCCTGTCAGAAAGGGTCACGGATAACTCATCTGAGCAGCTGGAGGGGATTTCCTGGGCCTCTGCTGCCTACAGCAACCTTTAAGGCAGATTTTTTACATTATGGTTGAGAGAGCTGAAGCTATTAGTGACACACTCCCCATTTCTACTGTCTGGACAAAGCTTTGTTTCTCTTATCATTCATACTGTTTCTTCCTATCACCAGAAGACCAAGTCATGTCTTCCTTAGCGGCTCTCCATGGACTGATCTGGTGTCTGTGGTCTGACTTTGGTTCTGTTATTTCAGAGTTGTGGTGTACCAGGACTTGACCGGTGAGCTGGGCATTCTCAGGCTTCTTGCTCATTTTCATCTCCTTGGTTACATCTTATTTACATGTGTACCCTGTTCCTCCCAGGCACACAGATTGTTTGTGCCTTCCTTGCTAGGGGACAGCTGTACCTGGTTACATTGTGTTTCTCTGGGACCTGGCTTGATAACACCCAGACCCCAGGGACTGCAAATCTTCAGGAGCCGGTTAAGAAGGGAAAAAGAGAATGTGAAGTCGGAGGAATCATGATTCCTCAGTCTTATTCCAATCAGCACAAGGTTGTCATGGCAACCACACTGAACTGTCCCTCTACCTTGTTCCTCCCACTGATCTGCTTGCTGCTTTGGGTGCTGAAGGGAATTTGCACAGAATTGCTGCTGTTCTGTGATTCACATAATTTCACTTTTATATAACTTAATCTTATACCATTTCTTCCCTTGACCACTAAATAGAGACCAAGAGTTCAAAATCGAAGTATATATATTTTTGACCCCAGTTTCCATCTCATCAAATGCAACAAGACCATTCCTCATTTGTCCTTCTCGAAGCTTCACATTTCCTCTCCCCTGGTTTGCCCTTCCCTCAACACACACACACACACATATACACCCACAGCATTTGAGTGCCAGTTGTTGATATTTTTGAAGGAATATGAGGTTTGGAAAAAGTCCAGCCAGTGTTAATATAACGAGAACGATTTGTGCAACATTAATGTAACCTGGCAGCCAAGGAGAGGAGACTGGAATGAACATGAGTGAATGATGACTTCACTGTACTAGTCAAAGTGGCGGTAGACACCACTGACTGAGCATGTGCACTGTGTGGCTGTCACATTCAAAATGACTGAGCAATTAGAGCAACAAATCTGCATCAAATTTTGCATTAAGCTTGAACATTTCTCCATGGAAACTATTGGGATGATTCACAAGGCCACACCTATGGGCAACTGGTGATTGGCAGCTTCACCAAGACAATGTGCCCACTCATGCATCACGTCTTGTGCAGTTTTCTGACAAAACATCAAATCACCCAGGTGACTCAGCCCCGCTCCAGCTCAGATTTGGCACCCTGTGGCTTCTGGCTTTTCCCAAAACTGAAATCACCTTTGAAAGGAAAGAGATTTCAGACCGTGGAAGAGGTTCAGGAAAATATGATGGGGCAGCTGATGGAGACTGGGAGAAGTACGTAAAATCTCAAGGTGCCTACTTTAAAGGGGACTGAGGCATCACTGTCCTATGTACATTATGTCTTGTATCTTCAATAAATCTTTCTATTTTTCTTATTACATGGCTGGATACCTTCTGGAAAGAACTCATATTCTGAAGAGAAATTTTAAACACTTAGATATAAGATCTGAAGCATCTTAAAGACTTGTAATCCTTCTACAATTGAACCAAAGTACAGAAAGTTTGAGGAAAAACTGGACTTGGCATAATGAAACCTTAACTTTTTTCATTTGACATGCCTTCCTTTTCAAGACTAAGACAGGCTCACTTCCTTAAATTTTAAGCACTAAGGAAACAGGATGCTCTTTAGGGGGTCTGAGGGAATAGAGGGATAGAAAACCCTGATCGTTTTAGTGGCCTGTGAGGCCTGGTGGCCACGGCGCTGCCAAGCCTGGACCAGTAGGTGATGTTCCACAACAAAGAAGCACCGGGCTGAACAAAGGCCAGCACAAAAACGCAATGCTGACGGAGACCAGATGCCAGAGGCACTGCCAGGAACTGAGCTTACCGACTGAGCCGAGTGGCTCTGAGGTCCTTTGCGTGGGCAAGCATGCTGCCTCTGATGATGTACCAAGGAGGCTGAGCGCGAGTTCACGTAGGCTGCAGTTTGCAACCCTCTTCAGATCTAGGAGTGTGGGGCTTGATTCCTAGTCACACGTGGGGACCCAGCTGTCTCACTTTAATGCAATCTCTTCCCTCACTTTCTTTTCTTATTGAAATCCTCAATCTATGTTCCTTTCCTTACCTGACACCCACACAAGGCTCCCGTTTTTGTCCCCAGGCTTGTTTTCTTCCTTTGGAAACCTTTCTTAAACATCTCTGGGATTAAAGAAAAATAGGAATGACTTTTCACCCTGCCCCAGAAATGCTTTACATTATCTCTCATGTTTGCTAACATTCCTACGGGGGTTATCAGTACTCTTCACTGAGACTTCCAGCTCCCTGCTTTCTGAACCTTGGGTGGAAAGCTCTTCCCAGCCCCCTTCGAAGTTAGGGAGGCCATTTGACCTGCTCTGACCAATGAAATGTGCACATTCCTGGGGCTGCTGTAAGGGCCAGTACTCATTTTGCCGCGTCCCCTCCCCCTGCCAAGGTGACTGAGGAAGTGTGTGTGGAGACGCAGCCTCTGTTAACCTGTATCGCTGCACAGAGTCCCCCAGTGACTCACACTGGATGTAAAGCATGAGCAACAGGTAAACATTTATCATATTAAGCCATAGCAAACCACAGTCCATCCCGAGTGATATGATGTCAATCATGTCTAACATAAATCATAGGTCCTTCGACAAAAGCTGTAGCTTACCTACTCTTCAAAGTAATCCTAGTGAGGTAGTTGCTTTTGCCATTCTTTATTCCAATAAGGAAAATGGAACATGGAGAATACACATAAGTGAAGTTCAAGTAATGGTATTCTTTGAAATATAAGCATGAAAGGTCAGGTATATCAAAAAGATCCCAAAAGATATATACCAACTGTTAATAGCAGCTACCTTTGGGAAGGAAATCGAGATATACTGCAGGGTGGAAACTTGAAAGTTTTATTAGCTAGTCTTATGTGCTATTTGGATACTTTCTACTAAGAATGCATTTGTTAATTGTTTGTGTAATTCACACACACAGTGTGACGGGTAACTGCTAACTCCATAACCGTGCCTTGGTGAGAGGACAACTTTTGACAGTCACAATGAAAAACTAGACCTGTTCAGTGCTTGGCTTAGTCAGTCAGCATGGTTTAAGCTTTGCTAAATATCTCTATGTTAAAGAGAAAATTGTTCAGAAGAAGAAGAAGTAAAATATGTTTCATGCTGTACACTGCATATCCAAATTGAATAATTTTGTGATTTTTTTGCTAATGATATTTATTTGAGACGCTAATGATAAATTGAAATGATAAAGAGGAAAAAGAGAGAGATGATACCAAATGAGAAAGTAATGATAAATATCAAATAATGCTCAACCTCTAACTACAAAAGCAGAAGACATGTGTATAAAGAAAGAAAATCAAATAACTACATATTTTTAGGCATTTGGTCATCCCTAAAATAAAGACAAACCTTTCAAATTTGACATGTTTTTATCTTAACCTTTTCTTTACAGAATGAAAACTAGGTTTGACTTTCTTACTTTTAAATTGATCAAGAGTTACACATATTCATAAAGAGTTGTTCCACAGTCACACCTTATTTTGAGGTATGATACAATGATGGCAATAAGGCAATGAAATGATCTTGTTCATCCAGTAACTAGTTTCTCTGTGACCATATTCTATAATGAGCACCAAGACAAAAGATTTAGATGTGGTGATTTTTTAAAAAGATTTTATTTATTTATTTTTAGAGAGAGTGGAAGGGAGGGAGTAAAAGAGGGAGAGAAATATCAATGTGTGGTTGACTCTCACATGGCCCCCACTGGGGACCTGGCCTGCAACCCAGGCATGTGCCCTGACTGGGAATTAAACCAGCAACCCTTTGGTTCACAGCCCATGCTCTATCTACTGAGCTATACCAGCCAGGGCTAGATGTAGTGATTTTTATTTAAAACTTTACCTAGAGATTCTGCAGTTCTTACTGTAACCATAATAATGCCATGCTTCTTATGATTATCTATCTATCTATCTATCTATCTATCTATCATCTATTTATTTTTCCAATCTATATCTAAGCTACCTATCCATCTAAACACATACTGCACCTTGGTCCTGAGCTTTTAGCTCTTAGCTCATGAACTCAGAATCCAGGGGAAGAAATTGATAACTGAGTACAACTCTAGGGAATTTCACTAACATTGGGGCTCGATTTTGTCTAGAAATTGCTTTTAGTTGCTAAGTTTGGGAGCAAATAAACACTAGATTCTCACTTCTACTTCTCTCAATTCCATCAAGGTTAACTCTTGCATCTTGTTGCACCATTCATTATCAGTGATAAAGAGCATGAGTTAAAATACATAAGGAATGTTTGAAGTGACACTTCTTAAAACCGTCATTTAATTATAGGAAATCAAGTTTCTTTAAAAAAGTCACAATGGATCACACAGTGAGTCTCTGCACTCAGGGATCCCTCAACAGACATTGGTTCCTTTACTTGTCCTGATCTGAAATTATTTCAGTTCTTGACAAAAAAAGGTAATATTTCACAGTAGAAAGGAGGAGAATTATGGGTTAATGGTGAAAGGAACAGTATTGTGTTCAGAAAGACTTTTGGAAGAAGTAGTTGACTGTGTGCCCTCAGAGAGTTCCATGTACTCCCTGTGGTATTCGCCTCCACTGAAGTTTGGATGTACAGCTGACACCGAAGTGGCTGTTTATTGATTCTCATGTGTCTTGACTGCAAAGTGGAAGCGAGAGGAATGTCTTCGCTGTGGCATGTGGCAAAGAGTTGACCAGAGAAGTACTTGACAGTACTTAATTCTATATTTTTAATAAACCAGAATAATTTACTACAAGGGCAAAGAGTGATTATTATGTTTAAATGAATTACAGAAAATTTTAAAGAGGTGATGAGACAGACATAATTATATACTATTTTTAATAATTTAACTGTTCTCTATCACTGCTTTATGTAATCCTGATCCTGTCGTTATACTTTGATTGAGCTAATATTTTACCTTTAACCTGTTTCTGAAGGTATTTCTCTCCGGCAGATCTATTATAGTCTATTGTTTTCAGAAGTATTGCCAAGTATAACATCTCATGTGCATGTTTTTCCATTCAAGGGTATAACTAACCCTCCAAGCGAATGTTTTAATGATCACAGATTCTATAGGATCAGCAATAGTCCAGAACTGCTGAGATCTAAATTCAGGCTCTTTCCCTGTGTTACAATGAAGGAGAAAATAAACAAACAAAAAAAACCACCTTTTGGATTCATTTACTGAAAGAGAAAGACTATAGTCCAATGTGTCTCTTTGTGGAAGAACATTAGCCCATAAATATTTTTTCCCTCAAAGAGAAGGATTCCCTCCAAAGCAGCTTTCCAGACTTTCCTGTCACGTGGCAGACAAAGCGTTTGTAATTTGTACATGTTGGATGGATGTTGGCAGCCATCTCGCTGAACTTGGGGCCTTCTATTCCAGGGTGGAGGCAGCTCCCTCTTTCAAAGGAACGTTATGAGAACATGGAGGAACTGGAACCGCCCTGCGTTGCTGGTAGAATGTAAAATGGCACAGCCCCTTTCATGTTCATACCAGCATTTTTCGTAACAGCCAAAAAGAAACAGCCCGAAGATCTGTCAGCTGAAGAATGGATAAGTAAATGGGGCATATCCACAGAACAGAATATTACTTGGAAAACAAAAGGAAAGAACTATAATACCGGTGCATGTTAGAACATGGATGAACCTTGAAAACATTATGCTAAGTGGAAGAAGACAGTCACCAATCATATGGTATGACATCATTTACGTGAAATGTTCAGAAATGGCGAAGTCACAGAAAGGAAAGTACAACAGTGGTTGTCCGCGGTTGCGGGGATGAAGGGAAGTGGGAGTGGGGAGAGACTGCTAACGGGTATGTAGTTTCTTTTTAGGGTGATGAAAATGTTCTAGAAACATTAGATTGTGGTGGTGTTGGCACAACTCTGTGAATATACTAAAAACAACTGAGCTACACACTTTAAATGAGTGACTTTTATGGTGTGTAAAATATATCTCAATACAGTTGTAAAAATAAAAGAATTCTATGTTCTCTCCAGTAATAAAGTCTAAAACCATAATTTGCCCATTTTGTAATGATGATGATAAAGATGAAGATAATGTGATAATGATATATTGGGCTGTAGGGAAGTAATATATCAGAGGAATATGTACTAACAGTAATTAGTGAATGAGCTATAAATACGTTCTCTTCATACCATATACTGGTGCTTGAGTTTGTGTATTGAACATTGTAATCAGAAAAGTTTAAGTATCAGAATTTTTAAAAAGTGTTTTAAAAGTAGAAGCTCTGGGGACGGCCATCAGTTGGAGGTACAGCTGAGGAAGGTGGTTGGAACTGAGCTGTAGGATGGGTAGAGCTGGAGAGAGAAAGGCTGACAGCCTTCTAAATAGGTAGTTTATTTCAAGCACCATTGCTCATTTCCGCTGGGCTCTGAGGGTGGAGAGGAACTTGTCTTATTTAGCGCTGAGTCCCCAGGGTCTAGAATGCTGTCTGCGACAAAGGCAGGGCTCAATAAACATTAACTGAATCCATAAAAGAGTATTTGTTGCTAGAGTCCTTTTCCTAAAATACAGAGGAGAACTAGGGTTACCACCTGCAACATATGTGTGCTTTTATGCAGATCAGAAAAAGTTGTCCCCTTCTCTTAGGTGGATGCAGCGCCTCTGTAGGACTTGCAGCTGGGAGAGTCAGTCATTTGTGAACCCGTAACCTGTCCCAACCTTGCTGCCTGGCCAACCTCTCTTCTAATGGCCACACCCCCAAATGCACACAGAATGAAGTCCACGCTCCTAGGGCTGGCACTCAAAGCACTTCTCAGCCTGACCCCAACTTTCCTGTCCCATCATTACCATTTCCAGCACCTATTCTATGCTTAAGCCTTAGTAATACTATGCTTTCACGTGTTGGCTCCCACTACTGCCTTCATCCCACCGATTCAATGCTTTAAAGTCAAATAGCTATTACTCAGTAAAGACGAGCCCTCCATATTCTAACACTGCTCTCAGTGACTGTGCAGGACCCACCCTCTTGTCCATTCTCTTCCCCTTCCACCTGACTCTTGATTCCTTCTTCATTTGAAGTTCTGGTCCTGTTCGTGGAGTTTAGATCTGGACTTTAGCAGTAGGTAGGCACCCCAGCTTTTGGCTTTTGGCTTTTCCCTTCCTTTGGTCTGAACTTGGCCTCCTTTCAACATCCCCCTGGAAGAAATCATCAGCCTGCCTCCTCAGATGGCATCAGTAGTCACCTTCTTCTCTGAACTTACCCAGTGTATTGTGCAAACTTTTACAAAACCTGGATCATATTGGATTATGCCATCTCTTTACATTATTTCCATTTTTAGAAAATTTTTGGAGCTTCTAATGGAAGGAACCGTATCTTATTCTTAGGTGCTTAGCACTATGCCTGACATACAGCAGATGTTCAATGAATTAGTATGCAGAAAAGGAATAAATGAAACAGACACAGATTCTGGCTGTGTAGAGAGAGTAGAACTTCAGGGGCAAATTCTAGTAGAATGGAGTCAGAGTGTAAAAGGCCTTGATATTCAAACAGAAGAGCCTAGACTTGCAGTGGGAAAAAAAAGGGGTCACTCAGATCTCTGAGAAGGGCAATGACATGATGCAAAACAGGATTCTGGAGGACTTGTTATGTGTCACCACTCAGGATGGAGGGGAACAAGCAAGGGCCTGTGATCATAGCAAGCATGCAATAAATGTTTGTTGTTTGATTGGCTGAGCCAGAGGCATCTCTTACAGAAACGCAGGTATGAGGTGAGAGGATGAAGGAGAGTGTGGACATTGAAGAGACTGCTCAAAGCAAAGATGGGCAGGTCTGGGAGGCTGATGCTGGCGAAAGAAGGCTCAGAGCCACTGTCCACACAGTGGGACGAACATGCACAGAACAGCTGAGAGGCGTAACCAACTTATATGGGGAGAAGAACCCAGCTGTGACTATACTGAGGCGCTGTGGCTGGTCTGTGTGCACACATGTGCTTATGTGACTGCGTAGTGAGGCATGTCTGTGACATAAACCCTGTGCTGTTCCAAGAAGCCCTCCCTCCCACTGTGCACCACTCCCGCCCCGGCTTTAGTTCTCGGCCAACAAAAACAAAATTACTCATAAAATTAATGGAAACAATCTGCTTTTGAATCATATATCCTGTAGCTTGATTAAATCCCTTACAGTCAACTAAGCATTAGAGGCTTGCAGCGTGAATCTCAGAGCTGACGTTTACTTGTCACATGTGAGCAGATCTGCCCGGGAAGCTGCAATTCAGCTGGGGTGACCAACGCATGCTTTCCCTCTCTGGTGCAAAATTTATTCCTCCACGTTTTCAAAGAACTAGGATCTGGTAAAATGTTAATAAAACCCGAGTCTCTGGATAATCTCTGAATGTAGAGTTAGGTTTTGTAATACAAATGTTTTTTATCCTTACCCAAGGACATTTATTCATTGCTTTTAAAGAGAGAGAAAGGTGGGGGGCAGAAAAAGAGAGAGAGACAGAGAGACAGAGAGCGCCCTCAAGCACGAGCCAACCGAGAATTGAACCAGCAGCCTTTCAATGTGGGGGATGAGGATCCACCCAATGGAGCCACACCCGCCAGGGCTCTAATGCAAACTTTTTAACATCTGTATAGGTCTTTTTTAAAAAAAATGCTTTTGTTCTCTCAAATTCTCCTAAAAGGAGGCATGGCAGGTGGTACAATTCCTACTTTAAAGATATTTCCTGATATAAACTGAGACATTAAAGAACTATCCCGATGATCTAGCTTGTAAGGGCTGGAGTCAGGTTTCAACTACAGGACCGAGTTCTCTCCATTCCACCAAGCTCCCTCCTCTAAACCCCTGAGGGCAAAACCACCAACAAATTTTTTAGCAATGGAAAAAGTTGAAAGCTATCTGGGCCGAGGCCAAAGATAATGGGACATGAGGGCGGTATGCAGAGGCCCTAACTGGACTCAGTCCTGTAGACTGTGGATGGCCAAGGCCACAGGAGAGTGTCATGGCAGATGGTCTGCTTCTGTCTCGAATCTTTCCTAGCTTTCCAGCAAGAATGGAATTTGTTGCCCAAGAACAGAGACCTGAATCTGGTGGACAGGAGTCAGCAATAGACGGTTGGCCTTCTTTGCGGGTAGGGTCACTTATGCTCTGACCGACAAAAATGATCTTAAGAGAAGCGGGTTCTCCTGTTTGTCTTCAAAATCTATTTTCTTGTCTATGGTCCACAGCCTCACACTCACACCCAAGAGTCATCCCCAGGCCCAGTGACAACAACTTTATTACCAAAGGGATCCTCTCATTGTAGAAGTTACAAAGGAGCACAAAAGCAGTTAAACTCACCCATAATTCTACTTGATCAAGAGAGAAACAGTGTTAATATTTAACTTCCATTTTTCTGTCTTCTTTCTATGCATATAGGAGTATATTTTAGTGAAATGGGGCTGTATTATACATAATGTTTTGCAACCTACATTTTTCACTTAGTGAGAAGCAAACAGTGTATTTCAGAATGTCATTGAATATTGCTTTCATGACTATTTAATAGCCATGGCATAAACTGCATTCTTATTTAAACTTTTCATTGAAACAAAAAGTAAACTCCTTGAAGGCAGGAGTGATGTGAGTTTGTAATGCATTTAGCATCCCAAGCATCTAGCAAAGAATCTTCATGATAAATGTTGATGAGGTTTACTCAAGGGGGGACATCTGAAGGAGTTAAGCACATGGCTGTGCTTTGGTAGCTCAGCTGACAAGGCATCTGAAGATTGTGGATCCTATTACACATTTAACCCAACATCCATCAGCTCCTGGTATTTGAGAGCAATAAAAAAATTCAAGGCTAGAAAGTTGTATATTTAATGACAATGTTGGATGTCATTGATTTCTCAACTATGTAGTTCTAACCCCAAATAAGAGCACTGAACTCTTGCCCTAGCTTCTTTCATGCTACATCAGCAGCAAGAACAGGAATTAATAAAGTTGGAAAGAGTAGTCATGTGCTTACACAAGAAATCCAGTAAGTTCTGTATCCACTGGAGATTAGTGAGGGTCACTGCCTTAGGCCCAGCCACAGAGACTTGCAGAAGTCCTGTGTCCTAAGTGACCACTGATGGCCTTTAGATAATACAAGTTGTTTGCATAACTGGATGGAAAGCAATTTTGTCTACTTATCCATTTATAACACTAAAATAACACTAAAACAACTCTTTTTAAGGTATAAACATTCTATGTATTTACTCTGCATTTCTAGGATTGGAATCTGATCATTATAATAACCGTCAACATTTTTTGCTTGAATATCCCATGAATGTTTTAGTTAGCTAAGTACTCTGTGCATTTTTGAAGATGAAATAGGATATTTTTATCATAAATTTAAACAGTAGCAAAAGGTATTTGGCTTACTGAAAATATTGGCATTTTATTTTACTTCTTTAATTGTTGTTCTATTGCAGTTGTCCCAATTTTCCCCAACTGCTCTCCCCTGCCCCACCCACCCCCACTCCCACAGTCAATCCCCACCCTGTTGTCCATGTCCATGTCCATGTCCATGGGTCATTTATATTTTGCATCATTCTTTAAAATGGGATCAATGGAATGTAAGCATATTTGATCTACTGCCCTCCTTTTTAAAAAGTACGTGAGTAAATTATTCTTTAACAGTGGGATATTTTTCATTACACACTTTCTTCCTTTTAGTAATATTTCCATTGTACTTCCCTAATAAAATTTTACCCTAATATAGTCTCATCCTAGAATGTCTTTATCATTCTATAATACTTCATAGCATAAATATACATAGGAATTTAAATTTAATTTTAAAAATTTCCCAAGACGAATTGATCAAAGTGACAAAATATTACAAAATTGAAAGTAATTATTAAAGATAAAACTGAACTTTTGTTGCAAATGCTTTTCTTAATGAGGTAGATGAGGGTGGCCTCTCCTCTCTCCAAGTTAGTTGATGCATGTCTGGAAGAAAAGTACTTATTACCAGAAGTAATGAGTTTCGGTCCTTCAGAGGAGGGTTTCTGGGCACCTATAAGTGGATCTAGCCCTTTGTTTGTTAACTGGAGCTTTGTAAAGCTCAAGACAATTCCACACGGTAGGGCTGGGATGGATGCAGAGATGCTTTCTTTGGAAAAGAGGAAGAAGGGCTACCGGGAAGGGAGAAGCAGCAGGTCTGGGATGAGAGGGGTACAATCTAGCTAGTTCAAACCCTGCAGGAGTAAGTGGTAATCCATGCTTTACTGGCATTCATAATTTGATGGGAGAGACATATAAATTAACAAAAATAAAATCTGATGTGACTGTAGTGAGTGTAGGTCACAGAGAAAGAACAATGATCAATTTGCGGAGAAGTTAAAACAAGGCTTCTTAGAAAAATAAGGCTGAAAGAAAAAGGAAGGAGGCATTTCTATGCATAGGAGACCAGGCTTGGGGAACAGGAGTGTGAGGCATGTTCGGAACCCCATGCATCTCCATGGCTGGAGCACTAAGTGGGTTTGGAGGAACAGGTGGAGGTTTAGGTGGAAAGGTCAATCAGGCAGATTATGTAGGGCTCAGTATTTTTCTACTCCACCCTCTAGCCAATGGGACCCATTGGAATATTTTTAAGCACGGAGTAACTGGTCAGATTGGTGTTTTGGAAAGTAAACTCTCCTAGCATTAAGGAAAACTATTGGCGGGAAGGGACAGAGGCAGGAGTAACTAGGGGCAGAGAAACAATTCAGGAAGCAGGTGAGAGACAAAGAGGACCTCAACAAGGCTAGAAGACAATGGGAAGTATAGGAGAGAACATGGATTTTGAGATGATAGTAGAAGGGATTGACAAGTGTTGGTGGCTCACTCAATGTCTGGGTAAGAGATTGGGCAAGTCTTGGAGGATGCTGAGCTTTCCAGTTCAGGCACCTGTGCTGATGGTGATGTCATTACCAGACAGGAAAGGGAACGCAAAATCTTCCACTGATGGTAGCTCTCGCTGTCTCGTGTTTGTTTCTACACCGCCTAATAGGTATTACTGAAGAAATGAATACATTTACCAGTGTATTTGACCTCATTGACTCCAAGTTCAATAACAAGGTGGTACCTCTAGACAGAATTTAAATACTGTTTTATGAAAAACTTTGTGGACTGTACATGACTGACTCTTAATAAAGCAACAATCTAAACTCTAGTCCAATTGTTGAAAATACTGCTACACATTTTATAAAAATCTACATATATTTTTAAGACTAACTATATCATCCAAGCAGAAATGGAGTAGTCAAAGATTAAAATTGAGCAGTTTGGCCTAAAATTATTTAGGACAAGTCAAGGAAGTTAATTCCATCATTATGTTTACATGTTAAAAGAGACTATAAAGTGGCATTTTTAAAAAGATGGCAGCTATGAAGAGCAAGCCAGGGGCAGTTGGAAAACCGCGTTTTTAGAAAAGAGTTGTGGAGACGGACGGTGGTGATGGTCGTGTAACACTGTGAACGTGGCACCACAGAACTGACCACTTATGGTTAGTCAGGAAGATACATTTCGTTACACGCATTTTAGCCCAATAAATGAGACTGGACTGAAAACCCAGGAATTCAAACACAAGTTTTTTTATAGAAGTTACTTGGTTGTCATATAATCACTTAAAAAGTCATTTTTCCTTTTTAGTCGGTATATGCTTCAATAAACAACACTGTCAATAATAAAAAAAAGAGAGAAAAGAAATACAAGCGGATTAAAGTTATTTTTAATTAACAAATCAATTTTCACTGAAGTGAAATGATTTAATTGTATGTCTCCACTTAAAAACCATCTTCCTGTGTGGACAGGACCCAGGTGGCTAATGCTGTGATCTTTAAACAACTCTAAATATTATTTTAATATTAGTGAACCTGCAAATTTAGAATGCACATCAACTACTACACACACAGACACACAATTCTTTCTGCCGTCATCAGAACTGAGGGGTAGATTCGGACACACTTAGTGGAATCTTTCATGATACTGAAACAAAATACCTAAAATCAAACATTTTCTCTGGCCCTGACCCATGTGGCTCAGTTGAGTGAAGCACTGTCTACAACACAAAAGGAAGCCAGTTCAATTCCTGGTCAGGGCACCTGCCTGGGCTGTGGATTCTGTCTTTGGTGGGGACACCTATGGGCGGCACCCAATTGATGATTCTCTCTCGTATCGATGTTTCTCTCCCTCTCTTTCTTCCTCCTTTCCCCTCTCTCTCTAAAAACAAATACATACAGTTTTTAACAATGTTTTTCTATATATGTAAAATTAATACATAAGGACATGTTTTAAAGAGCCCCAAACCCAGTCTTTTGGGGAGCAGGATGCTAAAACGAGCGTTCATCACTATTGTTAGGCCGAAGAAGGAGTCTGAACCGCAGCCCTTTCCCTGTCTGTGAGCACACAGGGAACAACTTACCCTGGAACCACTCTCTGACCTCTGAGAAGCAGCTCATGTCATCACAGAGCCAAGGTGCTGGAGCAACATTTATCCAGATGAAAGACCTCAAGCAGTTAACCTGCTCAGCAGAGGCAATGCAACTAGGCAACAGGATAATGACCTCTATCCAAATGTGGAAGGTGCATCAGTTTAATACCCTGACAGCTTGACAAAAGATGACGGCAGCTCAGCAGGAAAACATTAGCCATGATAACGCAGGGCACTGTATGTGAAAAGAATGAATTATAGAGCACAATGCTATTTGGGCCGAGTAGGGATTTTTTTTTCAAACCAACTTTATATTTAGGACAGTAGTCACGTCTAAAGCCTCCTTCCATTCTTTTCTACCTGAAGAATACCCTCATAAAAGTAAAGAGGCAGTGCGGATTAAAGCGGTAGTTTAAACACACCGACTTTCCTAACGAACCCAGGAGATGCTGCACATGATTCCTGGCAGGCTTGTTACTGTTTCCAAGTAGAACAATCTGGGTGCTGGTAAATGGCTTCACCCATTTGAGAAAGAAAGGTAATTCAAATTAAGTGTGGACAAGACCAGGCTGATGGTGTGTGTTATTTTATTTTGAAAGGGAGATGGCACGCGTTGGGCTGCTGTGGATTTTCAGCTGTAAAACTTCTCCACTACAAATTCAGTTCAGAAACATTAATTTTAGAGTACTAGCATGATCATGCTTGTATGTTTATTCAAGGACCTTTCCTCTGTGACAGGGTTTCAGCCTGTGAGGTTTTCTCTACACATGGCAGGCAGCTGTCAGAACCAGTGTGAGGGGTGAAAGGGCAGCCCGGCTGCTCTGTTGAATCAGGGGGTTCCATCAACATCTCAGAATTCCCGCCGAGTGGGAGCTGGGAGACCGCAGATGAGAGTACACTGGAGTGTGTGTGTTAGGTCACTCAGTGTCTATCAAAGCGATATCACGCCGGCGAGCTGTACAATAGATTGCACTGTGCTCTGTTCAAAGAAAATGTAGGGAAAGTGGACATGTGTGTAGCAGACCACAGCTGAACATTGAATTCTTCTTGTCTTTAAATGGATGGATTTATTATCCACAAGATGAGCGAAGAAGAGGGACACAATCAATTGCTTTGGAAATCATGCAAAGCTGGTGGTTTTATTCAGTTCTTGGAAATGACTGTCCTGCAGACGCATCATGAAGCAGAAAGAGTCCACAGCCCTGCACAGTTAAGGGGCTGAAATCGAGGTCCTGGAAATTGAGGGCTGGATTGTGGCTGTGGCCCTGGACCATGAACTTATTTGACGATCTCTCATAGTCACTTCACCATGGTTTCATAAAACTTCAGTGTCTTCATTTAAAAATTGGAAATAGTAATGTCTTACTATTCCTGATTTATCTACCTCCCTAAATGGGTAAACAACAAATGAACTCCTAAATGAGAAAGGAAGTCTAAAAAGTTCAAAAGAATGCAGCATCATGCTATAATGTCTGATATTTAAGAAATGAAATGTAACTCATATCAAAGGATATTTGTTATATATAAAAATAGAAAATATCTATTCTTTCTATATTTAATTCTTTTTAACAGAGGAAAATATACGTCCCTCAAGGAATCATGTAGTTTTTAATAAGATATGGGATATAAGGTGACTAGCAACATGCCTGACAAGTATAATGTTGAAAAGGTTAGATCATTTGTTTTATATTTTATTTCTCAATTATGAGTTCTGCAAGGGGCTCCTTGACTATGATCAGTACACACATGGATTTGTTTTTTAAAAGATTTTATTTATTTATTTTTAGAGAGAGTGGAAAGGAGGGAGAAAGAGAGGGAGAGAAACATTAACATGTGGTTGCCTCTCATGTGCCCCCCCTACTGGGGACCTGGCCTGCAACCCAGACAATGTGCCCTGACTGGGAATCAAACTAGCGACCCTTTGGTTCACAGGCTGGTGCTCAATCCACCGAGCCACACCAGCCAGGGCACACCTGAATTTATTAACAATAGCTAACACTAGTAAAATGTTAATTATGTACTAGGTACTGTTCTAAACACTTTACAAAATTAATTTATCCAAGTCACATAACCATATATAAAGTGGTTGTACTTAGATTTTAGGCTTGATCACCATCTTACACAAAAAATATCAGACTCTGCATTATGGTTTTCCTTTCTGTTAAATACATTTTCTAATCTTGTAAAATTTCATGCCGTATGAAGTAGATACTACTCTGTGCACACTTTTTAAGATGATAATTTATGCCCCCAAAAGTTAGGCGATTTTGCAAAGCAACTGAGTAGCAGACCCAGGATTCACACACACACACACACACACACACACACACACACACACACACAGCAGCGTGGCCCTTACTGCACCACCTCTCTGCATCCCACAGCCCCCACAGTCTGGGAGCAGCACCATGGTGTTCACCGGGCTGATTTGGAATCCACAACTGCGACACCAGGTTGAGACCTAGTAAGTCACCTAGAAAATCGCTCAAATGCAACATGGCGTTGAGACTGGGTTCACACTGGAACCTTGGCCCTGTCTACATTGTAGCAATCAGCAGGGCAGTTACTTGAAAAGATACCTATGGCTGCATGTCTACCTTCAGCCAGGTGAACTGCACCTTCAAATGTACTTCTAACATTTGCCACTGTGAATGCAGAAAATCTGTGTAATAAGGCAAATGCAGGGACCTTTGTCTTTTTCTTTTGTTTTAATTAGAAACATTTTTCATCATTGCTTGGAAATATGTCTTTGAAAAAAAAATCTGTAAAGGACAGAAAAGAAATTCTTAGATTGAATTCCACTTTATCTGTTACTGTTAGTGGTGACAAAAGAGAGGGTGAAATACAAATAGGCATGTGTAGAGCTGCGTGTAACAGCTTTGTAGTGTTCCCTTCAATAAATTCAGAGACTGTCTTTGTAGCTAGTGACCTTTTAGGGGTAATTTAAAGTAAGAACTCAAGAGACACAGTATAATTTGTCTATACCAAAGACCCAATTATAATTCTCAGCCTCAGCTTTCATGGTTACTTCTCAAAATTCAGTGTAGGTGAGCAAGAGCTGAAAAATATTCCTCTTTCCCAGATAATATTCTGAAGTGAAGTGAGCATGTGGGTGCTTCCTTCCCAAGCCCTTGTGAATGGATGCCCTCATTGGTGATTGATTCTTTAATGAGATTCACCAGCAGGTCCAGGAGCAGAGACCTCCCGGCTCTCTAAATTTTAATAAGTGATCAATTCAGATGCACATTGAGCTGAGTTGCTGGGACAGGGCAATGAAACCGGTGAGTATACTGTATGAATAACAAAAACTGAAATTCAGATGCATGTACAAACATAGTATCCATACTCAGAGACCTTATAAACAAACGGAAAATGTCACTTCACTTGGATGGTAAAACCAGCCCTAACTTTCAGCTCCTAGGCTGGATCAGCATCTTACCCAGAAATATAAGGCTCTGTATTAGCATCCTATTCTGGGTTAAATTCATTTTCTAATCTTGCAAAATGTGAACAACCCAACTGCCTTCTACCAAACAATTTCGTCTCACAGGTTTTGCCATCAGCAGGGCAGGTACAGGCTGTTGCTTTGCCCTAAAAACTAATTAAGAGGCACTTCAAGTGTAGCCTCTTTGCAAGGCCATCCTATTTATTTATAAATTTGATTAATTCTGAAGCCAGTTGCTCCTCAATGGTGTATTCATGTTCAACTAGGTCAGGTCCGCCGGGATGGTGTTTGGACTCACACAGCAGGCACACAGAGCCTGTATGGGCAGCGGGCTCAAGCTACCGAGTGCACTTCCTCTCCGAAGACTTGACTACATGAATTTGTTAAGACTTTTGTGAAAAAAAATCTACATAGAAATGCAGATATGCATTTCATAAGTCTCTCTGCATGAGACCTTCCACACATAAGGCTGTCGCTGCACACACTGCCTCCTTGTGAGAAAAACCGGCACTTGGCAAACGGTCCATTTGTGATTTGTGGGGCCTGGTAGGGTTAGCAGTGAAGGGCACCCACAAATACGAGTGGGGGAGATCCTAAAAAATGACTCCTTCACATTACCTTGGTTTTCTCAAAAAGTATGCCCTTCCTGACTTCATCTGTAAACCACAAGTTTTCAAGCATGCTGTAATAGAATAAAGTTTAGTATAGTAAAGACTTAGGTGAGATAAAAAAACATTCATATTTTTGTTAATGCAGCAATGGACTAATTTTGGTAATGAAAATGCCGTAGAGAGAACTTTAAAAATAAAAAAAAATGCAAAGGCATTTGACATTTAAAATACTAATTTGAAAGAATCTTTGCAGCCCAGTGTTCATTGCAGCATTGTTTACTCTAGCCAAGATATGGAAGCAAACCCAAGTGCTCATCAGTAGATGAGTGGATAAAAAAGTTGTGGTACATACATACGATGGAATATTACTGAGCCACAAAGAAGAGTGAAATCTGACCATTTGCGACAGCATGGATGGATGTAGAGGATATTATGCTAGTAAAATGAGCCAGAAAGAGAAAGACAAATGCCATGTGACTTCACTTACACGTGGAGTCTAAAGAACAATATAACCAAATGAAAAAGAAACATACTCACAGACACAGAGAACAGACTGATGGTTTCCAGAGGGAAGGTGGATTGGAGACTAGGTGAAAAAGGTGAAGGGATCGGTAAGAAGTAAAGGCTGGTGGTTACAAAGGAAGGTACAGGGATGTAGAGTACAGCACAGGGAAAGGAGTCAATAATATTGTGATAACTATGGATGGTGCCAGGTGGGTACTTGAAATACTGAGGGGCCGCTTGGTAAAGTAGGTGATTGTCCAATTACCATGCTGTACCCCTGAAACTAACACAGTAATATTGACTGTAACTGAGAAATAAAATAAAAAATAAACTGTTCAAATGCACACCAACATTCTTGCTTCTCCTTTTAGAAAAGGGATATCTTACTTTGGGAACTATTTGAGCTACCCCCAGTGGACAGATAAACGCAACAAGCATCTGGGACGTCCAATTTCTCAGTCTTCCCACTCTCTCACTTTACTCCATGGAATATGAACAGTATTTATTCCCCTTTGAACCTGTTTTGAGCCAGGACTCACTGATGACTCACACAGAATATTGGAGTTGAAAGAGCATCTGGAGACCCAAAACTCTATCCTTATTTTACAGAGGGTGAACCAGAGGCCTCTCAGAGATTGTGACACACTCCAGGTCACAGCTAGCTGGTGACAAAGTAAGACTTAGTCCCAAACCCATGTCTTTGGACTCCTACCATGGTGCTCCTTTACCTTCTCACCCTAAAGGTGATGAAATGCAGTTAAATGACACCAATTCCTTCGAGTTTCTATGTCAGCACGTGATTGTTAGATGTACACTGCTGACTGTGAGTTCTCTGAGGCTAGAAAGAAACGTGCAGCAATCTAAATGTCACAGGCCTGGAAGTAATCAAAAGGAAGCTGAATGGTAGATACTACTGAGCATAATGCTTGCGACATATCTGTGGTTGGCTGCAATGTATTATTAGAGCTCGGGTTTTGTTGTGCCTGTGCGAACCAAGCCACACAGAGAATGCTGAAAAGTGATCACGGAAATACCTTCCTTCCCTACTGTCCCTCAAGCAGCAGGGATCAAATAACTCTTTTTCAGCTATCTGTCTTTTAAATAAAAATATCTCCTTCACTCTGCATATATCTGTGGTAGGTTGGTGTTTGCTTCCTCTTCTCGGTGATATTCTATTTTTTAGACCCCAACCTTGGATCACGCAGGGGATACTGGGACTAGAAAGGGCCTGACATGATGTTTTACAAATTTATCTCAGATTTCTTCGGTATATCACCGTTTGTGTTCCATAAAGGCAGGTAGTGTTGAGCAGGCAGGCAGGCAGGCAGAAAGTGGTCTGCAACTGGGTACTGGGCTTGCAGAATCACTGGCCCCCAGTCTGGATACTTGAAGGACTTTCTACTTCGAATATGGCAGTTTACATCTGTACTTTGGGCCAGTTGCTATAATGCCAACACTGCAATAATGGTGCATTTTTATTCAACATAGTATTGGAGTTCTAGCCACAGCAATCAGACAACAAAAAAATCAAAGGCATCCAAATTGGAAAAGAGGAAGAAAAACTGTCATTGTTTGCAGATGACATGATAGTGTACATAGAAAATCCTATAGACTCCACCCAAAAACTACTCAACCTAATAAATGAATTTGGCAAAATAGCAGGATACAAAGTCAATATTCAGAAATCAAAGGCATTTTTGTACACTAACAATGAAACATCAGAAGCAGAAATCAGGAAGAAAATCCCATTTGATATAGCAACAAGAAAAATAAAGTACCTAGGAATAAACCTAACTAAGGGGGTAAAAGACCTGTACTCAGAAAACTATACAACACTGAAGAAAGAAACTAAGGAAGACACAAACAAATGGAAGCATGTACCATGCTCATGGATAGGAAGAATTAACATCATCAAAATGGCCATACCACCCAAAGTGATTTACAGATTCAATGCAATCCCTATTGAAGTACCAATGACATATTTCACAGATATAGAACAAACATTTCAGAAATTTATATGGAACCATAAAAGACCCCAAATAGCTGCAGCAATTTTGAGAAAGAAGAACAAAGCAGGAGGGATCACAATGCCTTATATCAAACTGTATTACAAGACCACTGTCATCAAAACAGCCTGGTACTGGCATAAGAACAGACACATAGACCAATGGAACAGAACAGAGAGCCGAGAAAGAAACCCAAGTCTCTATGGTCAATTAATATTTGACAAAGGGGTAAGAAGCATAAAATGGAGTAAAAATAGCCTCTTCAACAAATGGTGTTGGGAGATTTGGACAGCTACTTGCAAAAAAAAGAAACTTGACCACCAACTTACACCATACACAAAAATAAATTCAAGGTAGATAAAAGACTTAAATATA